>CM068376.1:126738168-126930152 GCA_034769895.1 Magicicada septendecula | reverse complement strand
GGCTTACTAAACTACAGGAATTAGTAAATAATTTACCTTAATTGAAACCGTCCAGTGACTTCAAGGATGATATATTTGTTACGCGTTTCAAGTCATATGACCCTTCATCAGACAATAATCACTCACAAGGAGATCATCAAATATTAAAATTCACACGAAACACACATATGTATAATTGCAAAACGTATAAGAGCGTCCAACACAGTGCACTGCGCGAGGCCTACCGGACACTGAGCAAACGTGTGTCTCACTGTGTGTTATCTCATAGTCGATTGTAGCGCGGTGTCATATAACAGGTTTGATTTGAAATTTAATTTATCATTAAGTATGCCATCATGAGTATCTGCGTTATTATGTCCATTATAGATTTCAAATTCTTCCCATGTATCCATATAATGACCCTTACTACAATAATGTAAGGGTATTAAGTTCATATTAAAATTCGTGTACGAATGGTTGCATGTAATTAAATGTCGTGTGAAATTAGATTTTATATTATCTATAGAAACACCTTTATTGATGAGATTATGTGCAGTGTGTTCCGAAACCTTTTAATAAAAGGTCTCCCCGTTTGACCAATGTAGAAACATTCACAATCACTACATATCAACTTGTATACACCCGTCCTTGACTCTATTTGTGTGTGAACAGCCTGGCGAACCGAATTCCAAAGGCTTTTGAAAACGGTGGTGAAACCAAGCCTATTAAAAACAGACATTAGAATTTTGGGCATTATCTCCGTGTATGTGGTTGAGATGTACTTATTTTTGCTTTTTATATTATTTAATTGTTTGGATTTCTTAGCCTTGTGTTTCGTAAGAATGTTATCCACCATACGGCAATCATAACCATTAGCAGCGGCAATATGTTTGATTGTATTTAATTCATCATTAAAATCATTAGCCTCGATGGGGACACTCAAAAGCCTGTGTACGAGACTATTATACGCTGCTAATTTTTGCGAATATGGGTGGTATGAATCCACATGTATAGTCACATCGGTGGTGGTAGGTTTTCTATATATTCCAAATTTCAGGTTGTTGTGCTGTTTAGTTATGGTTAAATCCAAAAAATTTAGTTCATTATTTACTTCAGTTTCCATGGTGAACTGGACATTATCATTTACAGCATTCAAGCTTTTCTTCAAAGTGCTTAACTGGCGGGCAGTGCCAATGAAAATCAAAAAAGTGCCATCAACATAACGACAATAAAAAATAATGTTATTGGTGAACTTGTGATTATTAAGAAAGTAATTGTTCTCATAAGAGTTCAAATATATGTCGGCCAACAAGCCGGACAACGATGAGCCCATAGCAAGGCCGTCCCTTTGAATATAGTAACGTCCATTAAAAGTAAAATAATTTTGTTGTAAGATAACTCTCAGTATGCAGATTAATTCATTCATGGATTGTTCGTCTAATTTATTGATTTGATTAAGTTATTATACAAGATGTCCAAGATCTGATTTATGGGAATGTTAGTATAAAGGTTGACGATATCGAAAGATGCTAATTTGTAAGTGGGTAGCAATTGTATATTTCTAACTTTGTTTATAAAATCCATGCTATTAATTATGCTACGATTATTTTGTAGTCGAATATTATCACTTATTAAAGCAACCAATTTCTTAGCCGCCTTAAAACCCGGTGCCGTGGTAAAATTAACCAGAGGCCTAATTGGGACATTGTCCTTATGGATTTTAGGTAGGCCAGTAAGTTTCGGTGCATGGGCATTGATAGGTTTTAAATAATGACGCATATGGTCATCAAACAACTTGGTACAGTTATTAATTGTGTTATTTAAAATTTTTGTAAATGAATCAGTGGGGTCAGTGTTCAGCATTATAATGTTGTTATTGGAAATAAACTCGTCGACTTTACGTGTGTATACATCATTATTTATGACCACCAATGTATGTCCCTTATCTGCCTTCGTTATAAGTGCGTTATTATCTATTAGTTTTGTTTTTATTATCTTAAGAGTTTTGATCTCAGCTCGAGCTCTTAACTGTTTCTGTGTAACAGTACATAATGACCCAATACCATAATTATGGGATTTAAGGGTAATTTTCAATGTTTTATTGTTTAATTATTAACATACAGAATGGTTAGGTCCATTGTCCCAATATACGGAGGAACAACGCAAATTCAGCAAGTGTATCACATCAAGGTCACCGATGGAACGTGCAGGAGTCGGTAAAAGCCATGGTGGTGTTTGTGACGAATGACTTTAAATATACATTGTGATTGGACAATAACGCTATTCCGTCATAGCCAAAAACAATGACGCACTGAATACAATGCATACGACTAGGCGTTGTCCTGCATGACAAAGCTTAATGACGTCAAACTCACGCACACAAGCATAAATTTGCATATTCATCGGTCTAAGTTCAGCACAGTACACCAGAGAGGCCACAGCAATGTATCGCTGTTGGCATTAATATTCATCCAAAAGTTGTAAAAACTAATCAAAATCTTATAAAATGTGATTTAAAGTCAGAGAACATTTAAACAAAAGTATATAGTAAAAAACATTTAATGTAGAGTCAGTGCAGACAATTTAAAAACTAGAAATGAGGTGAACACCGACCATACTCCTGGGGAACATCTGAGGCCAGCGAGGGAGCGACGATACACCATTCTCAGAGAAGTCACAATATCTTTCTTTTATTATCCTATTAATGAGCTCAGTAAACGAATCATAAAATTGTATGAAATGTAATTGTAGCAACGTGTGAATGAGTGTGCGATTGAATTAAGGCGTGGCCATGCTTCTATACATATAGGGCATTGGTTTGTGTTTCACATAGTACGATAACTGCAGTTATAGAAACCAAAAGAATATATCTAAAACTAATGATGAGACTTTCAATTCATATACTTAATTAAAATAATGAAATAAAGGCGGAAGAAAGATAGCCACCATTTTGTTTTGTAATAACACTTGACGCCATATTGAGGCAACCTTTTGATGTATGTTATGTTATTTATGCAATTAAAACTGGTAATCAAATTCTCTAAAGAAACTGTGTTATCATTGTGTCGCCTTTTCTGTTTATTCAAATCTCGCTGTAACGAATCCCTGGACCCCTTAGGTAAAAAGTGTTGCAAAAGGAAAAGCACGTGCTCGCTAATAACAAAAAACGGTAAGTACACATGTGTACCATACTTTGATAATTATTATACATATATAATTACAAACAATTTATGTATAAAAAAGACTGTAGTAGGTTAGTTAACATCTGCGTATTCTGAGTATTAGAATTATGAACGTTTATGATATTATTAAATTTATTGTTTATTAAGTAACGTGATTCTTTTTGGAGATTGGGGTCCTTGATTGTTTTTATAGCGGTTTCAGCACTGATAATTTCACGTGTAACATGACGTTTATTAGCATGCGGAAAGTTATATTTTAAACCCTTGTTAAGAAGATTCAATTCATCTTCATCAAATATTATATTAGTAAGGTTAGAAGTACGTGGGTAGAACTGATGTTTACATTCAGGGATGGGATGTCGGTTTTGTGATGCCATCAAATTTTGAAATTTTCGGGTCTGTATTCTTTTTACATCACGCACGATATCAGTAATGTAAATATTTATCTTATCCATTACGTTATCTATGATGGCAGGATGGATCTGTTGGTATAATTGTAAATGTAATTTCAACAATGTCGTGTTAAGTATGTCTTTCTTAGTGTATAGTGATTTAATTTCCTGTTTGATACGGAACAATTCCGCATGTTTTCTCGTGTTTCTGGCTGCCTTAGTGGTGGATCTGATATGTATGGTGGCATACTTAGGAATTAGTTTGTGTTTAATACATGATTTGTAAAATTTAATATGCGCGTTTGTTTTTAATAATTGAATTTTAATATTTTGGTATTTATATACCGTACTAGCTTGACGTGTATCTAATTTAAACATTATTATTTATACGGTCCAAGTCACTTTATATAGTAAATAATTTACCTTAATTGAAACCGTCCAGTGACTTCAAGGATGATATATTCGTTACGCAAGGGACGGACTTGCTATGGGCTCACCGTTGTCCGGCTTGTTGGCCGACATATATTTGAACTCTTATGAGAACAATTACTTTCTTAATAATCACAAGTTCACCAATAACATTATTTTTTATTGTTGTTATGTTGATGGCACTTTTTTGATTTTCAATGGCACTGCACGCCAGTTAAGCACTTTGAAGAAAAGCTTGAATGCTGTAAATGATAATATCCAGTTCACCATGGAAACCGAAGTAAATAATGAACTAAATGTTTTGGATTTAACCATAACTAAACAGCACAACAACCTGAAATTTGGAATATATAGAAAACCTACCACCACCGATGTGACTATACATGCGGATTTATACCACCCATATTCGCAAAAATTAGCAGCGTATAATAGTCTCGTACACAGGCTTTTGAGTGTCCCCCTCGAGGCTAATGATTTTAATGATGAATTAAATACAATCAAACATATTGCCGCTGCTAATGGTTATGATTGCCGTATGGTGGATAACATTCTTAGGAAACACAAGGCTAAGAAATCCAAACAATTAAATAATATAAAAACCAAAAATAAGTAAATCTCAACCACATACACGGAGATAATGCCCAAAATTCTAACGACTGTTTTTAATAGGCTTGGTTTCACCACCGTTTTCAAAACCAATAATAGCCTTTGGAATTCGGTTCGCCAAGCTGTTCACGCACAAATAGAGTCAAGGACGGGTGTATACAAGTTGATATGTAGTGATTGTGAATGTTTCTACATTGGTCAAACGGGGAGACCTTTTATTAAAAGGTTTCGGGAACACACTGCACATAATCTCATCAATAAAGGTGTTTCTATAGATAATATAAAATCTAATTTCACACGACATTTAATTACATGCAACCATTCGTACATGAATTTTAATACGAACTTAATACCCTTACATTATTGTAGTAAGGGTCGTTATATGGATACATGGGAAGAATTTGAAATCTATAATGGACATAATAACCCAGATTCGAGGTGCTATCAGAAAGTTCCCGGACTAGGTCTAATAAATTCTTTTTGCTTACCTAGGCCATTAATGGCTCCCATCTCCTTCAAAGTAGTCTCCCTGCGAATTGATACAATGAATCCAGCGTTGTTTCCATGCCTGGAAAGTGTCAAAAAAAAAAGTCTTTTGCTGAAGGCTGTCAAGCACTTCCTGCGTTTTTTTCTTAATGTCTTCTACAGTGTCAAAACGGTGACCTTTCATGTGAATTTTTATTATCGGGAACAGAGAAAAATCACAGGGGGCTAAATCTGGTGAATATGGAGGGTGTGGGACGGTGGCCATATTGTTTTTGGTCAAAAACTCTGTTGTTTTCAGTGAAGCGTGAGCAGGTGCATTGTCGTGATGCAACAGCCAGTTTTGGTCTTCCGACAATTTGGTCCTTTTTTGTCGCACATTTTGTCTCAGCCGCCTCAAAACGTCACAATAAAAATCTGAGTTCACTGTAACACCAACTGGCACGAACTCGCGATGGACGATGCCTTTGATGTCGAAAAACACAATGAGCATGGTTTTTGTTGCACTTCTGACCTGCCGTGCTTTTTTTGGCCTTGGTGATTGTGGACTTTTCCACTGTGACTACTGCTGTTTTGTTTCTGGATCATAACCATAAAACCAGCTTTCATCACCGGTTATGACCCTGGAGATGAAGGTAGGGTCATTTTCAGACGTTTCTCTGAGTTCACTGCACACATCAACACGGCGCTGTTTCCGATCCACAGACAAAAGCCGAGGGACGAATTTCGCAGCAACACGACGCATGCCTAAATTTTCAGTTAGAATTTCTTGACAGCTTTCCATAGCTTATTCCGGCACTTGTACACAACTCATGGATTGTTTGACGACGGTCTTCGTGAATGAGTTGTAGAATTTTTTCAACATTTTCATCCGTTTTGCTCGTGGAAGGTCGTCCTGAACGGTGATCATCTTCAAGTGACATTCTGCCGGCCTTGAAATGAGCATACCACTCAAAAACCTGTGTTCTGTGTAGGGAATGTTCTTCAAAAGCTTCTCGAAGCATTGCAAAAGTTTCAGTAGGCGATTTACCAAGTTTAAAACAAAACTTAATGCACACGCGTTGCTCGAAATTATCAGCCATCATAAAATTAGCAAATGAACGTTAACACACGATTACAAAACACAACGCGTAGACCGAACACAACCTCACAATGCAACGAAACTCGGCAGACTGACTCATTACGTATTACGGAATCGGACACTGGGACGCCAGGTTGTACAGTCACTTCCAACAGCCGTGCCAAATACAGTCTGGGAACTTTCCGATAGCACCTCGTACTCATGATGGCATACTTAATGATAAATTAAATTTCAAATGAAACCAGTTATGACACTGCGCTACAATCGACTATGAGATAACACACGGTGAGACACGCGTTTGCTCAGTGTCCGGTAGGCCTCGCGCAGTGCACTGTGTTGGACGCTCTTATACGTTTTGCAATTATACATGTGTTTCGTGTGAATTTTAATATTTGATGATCTCCTTGTGAATGATTAATGTCTGATGAAGGGTCATATGACTTGAAACGCATAACGAATATATCATCCTTGAAGTCACTGGACGGTTTCAATTAAGGTAAATTATTTACTATATAAAGTGACTTGGACCGTATAAATAATAATTTTTAATATACAGGAATTAATTCATTATATCTTAACTACTATAGAGATTATATATATAACAAGGCAACCCAGTACTCCACGCATTCATGCTTGCCATTCACACTTTCTACCCCATTTACTTTACAGCTCTTTTTAATTTGTTGTATTGATTTAATTATTTTTGAAACAGTTACTTTCCTTTGGTTGTGTCCGACACGTGGTGGCAACACTCCCGTTTTGTTACTTGATTGCGTTGTAAACCGAAATATGTTCTCACTGGTTAAAATTTGTTCACTGTTCGTTTTTTATACTATATTACATTTTTATTTGTAGTTTAATCACACATGTTCACTTTTTCTGCCGGTCGGTCTACAATGTTTAATAGCTTTTAGGCGAACCACGCATTAACGCCTCTGCGCAGTTCCGAAGTTATACGCCGACTGACGCTTACTTAGACGTTTTCAAGATGGCCAGAATCCTCCCGAGAGCGGCAACTTGCTTTCCCATTGGACGAGAGCATTTCCCGCAAAATCTTGCAATTCACAGTCATCTCGCGGCGGGCGACCCAGGAAATGGTACGTGATCTTCACTCTGTCAACACTGGCATATGTGCACGCGGACACATTCTGATGTTCCAGGATTCGTCGCATGTTGCCTGGCTTATTGTACAAATCGACAACTGGGTGTTTCAAAAGTACACTCTGCTTATTAAAACTGAAGCTCTGTCTGGGCGATTCCCCGTTATTACCATTGATACAAGAATAAAATAAATCCCCTTGATTCTGTACCGTTACAATACCCCCCCCCCAATGAGGTTTTCTGCCGAAACAGAAAAACTCTCATTGCTAAAACCAAAGAGGACCAGCTAGGATATGGTGCCAACAACCCCCCTTATTTCCTTACTAAATCATGGGTAATCTACCCCCCTAGTTTGTTGACTGCAGCTGCACCTGAATGACTCTACTGGACTTCTCTGACTGAGATCCCAACATCGTAAAATCAGACAGGCACTCACCACAGTATCACCTAACTCTGTAACATTTCAGATAACTTGTCGCTAAATGGACTTACACCAAACCAGATCCTCAACTGATTTATCTCCCTCTTAGCCGTACTGGATTGCCTTTAGCAAAGTACTGGTTAAACACAATAACATTCTCATTCTACAAAACCTAACCTCAAAACAAACATTATCAATTTCAAGTTAACATAATCTACACTTCCTTAGCATTATTCTCTTTATTTTAAATTCTTATTAATCAAACACTTTAATTGTTTATTTGGCGTTATCATTTCAAATCAAAAAGAAATTATTTACATTTCAATCATTTATCCCAATAAATCTAAGTTCATGACCAAATATTCATATTTTAATTTAATTGGGTCACCTCTTGTAATATAACTTTACAATTATAAATATAAATGTATTTATATTTGTATGTATCAATACTACCTTTGTCAATAAACTTATTAACTACCTGTTCTGGACGCAATTCGTCAATAAACTTTAAATATATAAATAATGTTATCTTACCCATAATTATAATTTATCATGTCCCAGTGAGGGCGTCAATTGTAATATAATAATAACTTAAAGTCACTGTTCTTAGCGCAAATTGTAATATAATACTATCTCTTACCGACCTCTTTAATAATATTATTACATATATCTAACAAGATATGTATGACAAATACCATAATTTGGTATTTCTGGGTACTTACCAAATTCCTTATTCGCCGGGCTCATTTCTTCTTTTGTAAACTGTTTTATACCTAAGGGGTTCCAGGGTTTCGGGTACAGGAAGATTTCGAAACACAGTTGACGACACAATTGATAACAAAATATTCTGGAGGTTAACCATTAATTTTAATTCACTCTCAGTTAGTACATACATAACCATGTGTTCACAATAATGACGTCAGGTGATCTGACTCAAAACAAAATGGCGGTTACTTTTTATATCTCTTGGTATTCTTTTAATTTCTTTATTTGCTGGATTGATATCAATTTAACGTTACTGCTGCAGCTTCAAAATTATTAATTAATAGTTTTTAATTTCTTACACAACCAATGCCCTCGGCATATGTGTTTATGGCCATACATTCACTCTCTCATTTGCACATTCAATTTTAGACCCGTACATTCTTTAATTAACAATTTGATATTAATGAGCTCATGAGATAGAAAATAATAAAAGGAAATTCTCTGGTTAATCGGTGTTGATGTCCATCCGTTGGTTGTGCTTGCTGCCCATGGTGATGGCCGGTGTTCGCCTTTTAGTCTGCCGTTCAATTAGGTTGATGTTCACACTGAATTTACATATTTTGTATTTTTTATATTATCAAGTTATATGAGCCTTTCTTGCTCCACTACTGTGGCCAACATTTTGCCAATTATATTTAAACTATTGTAAAATTTTATGCACACAACGCTACATCGCTGTGGCTGCTATGAAGAATGGCGTTGAAATGAGACCAAGGCAAATGTAAAATTGCGCTTGTGTGTGTAATTCTTATGTCATCCAGCTTTGTTTTTGCTGGACAACACCTCGTTACACACATTGTACTCAGTGCGTCATTGTTCTTAGCGATGACGGAGCTGTGCTATAGCCCAATCATAATTCATATTGTCGTACTTCGTCATAAACACTGCCATGGTATATTTTGATGTTTTCACGTCCACCGGCGACCTTGGTGTTTTACTCTGGCCGAATTTGCGTTGTTCCTTTTTCCAGAGGGACAATGTACCTAACCATTCTGTATGTTTTAATAATTACATAATACAAAACATTGAAAATCACCCTTAATTCCCATAATTCTGGTACTGGGTCATTCTGTACTGTTACAAACCCCCTCAAGGAAAATTTTTGTGTCGGAACACAAAAAATTTCCTTGACTCATTCACACTTTCCTAAAAGGATCAGTCTAGATATGTCACCACAACCCCCTGTAACGTTACAAAAAAATTTATCATCACTTACCCTTGGTCCCATGATGTTGGTCGCACCCTCTGACCTTACTGGACTTCTCCTGAGAGATCCCTACACCATAAGGCCATGAGGCACTCTACACTCCTGTTCTGACGCTCCAGCCAGCCCAGGACTGCGGTCACAACACCACAAAACTCTGAAACATCCAATACAAAATTCAAAATAGTGGTATAATACTCTTACATATCTACAACTGATATGTTCCCTTTTAGACGCATTGGTTTGTGTTTGGGGCATTGGTTTGGTTTTTAATTCAACAGGTTCAACCTCACAACTACAAGACTTAGAATACCTTGATTTTTTACCACCACCAAACTCAATTTCTTACTTGTAAGAAAATAAACAACATACATATATAACACAATATATCAACAATTCTTTAATATACCCCCAAAATACCTTCACCTAATTATTTCTACAAATTCAGCTTACAACTATCATGGCAGACACTTTTATTATTTAAATTTTGTTACTCAACTTAAGACTCACTTCTTCTATTTTGTACATGGCAGCTTACTATAATATTTTTATCAATCTTCATTTGTAACTTTAGATTTTCAACTTTAAAATATACTATCTCTTAACACTTGTTATCGTCATTACCCCTGTAACGACCTCCTAACCACACACTCTATTGCCCCCCAACATAATAAAACATCATAAAACATTGTACATTACATATTAACATTGTTACATTTACCTTACATTAAACAATTTAAATTTACATGATTTGTACCAAACTTTATCACATTACTACTTCAACAATGCTCTATTAACTTTTAATCATTTGACCTTCAGGATTCTATGCAACAATTTCAAATTTATCCTTACCTTTCTGTTACATTTACCTTCCTACCATGAATTCTTCTTTTCTAACCCTTCTATCCTTACTCGTTTGGGTGACTCTCTATTACTCACTATTTTCTATTTCTTATTTTGGCATCTGTCAACCTAACCTTACTCACCTCTTTTTCCTACACTAACCGCTTCTAACCATTAATATATTTTGACACCAATATCTCTATAATAACCCCCTTCACAAATCCCATTTAAAACCTCTGGCACTGCGCATTTTTTGTACTAGTATGTGTGTATTCCCTCTAACCAACTCATTCCCTTATCGGTTCCTGACCCTTTCAGATAACCCTTTCTGGCACACAACGGTCCACTCCCGTCTCAACATCTCTCGTTGGACTCCTACACCAATACCCTTATTACAAAATATCACCATCAACAACAAATATAATTACCATGCACATTACTCAACTCTACTTATATAATCACTAACACCTGTGTCCCTAAAATATCTAACACCTCTTTATATATTATCAGCATCTCAACACTTTATTTTTCCTAACTCACAATAACTCTATTTAACTAACTCCAATGCCCTGATTTATCACTATTACCCCAAACTCTTTTACAACATTTCACTTAATACACCATTACAAAATTCATCACTTACCAACTAACAACAATACCTCTCAATACCCAAATCTATTACCTGCTTACTCATTTACTAACCCTTTAGAATCTAAATCTCATAATATCATTTAAACTTCCTTTAGTTATTTAAAATCGTACAATACATGTTTACCTAAAAAATTACATAAAATACATAACAGCAAAAATACACAAATACATAGACATCAATACACAAAAATATACAATTCACATAATCATTAAATCATTCACCATAATCAGTCCATTTTTAAAAACACTGTCCACACAATTAAATGTTCATAACACAATAGAAGGTCTACCCTCCATCGTTAAACAATAGTCTTATTTTTGGTCTGTACAATTTATTTTTTATTAAATACATTATATTAACATCATTAATACAACACTTATTTAAATTCTTATATTTCACCAAACCGTCATCATTAATAGGGTTATTACCTATCAATTCATCATACAACCTGTCACGATTGGTTATTGTCCTGTCACCTCCAGTATAATTCGTCACCACTAGGTATGTTATAAAGTCATTATTTCCATTATCATCTTCTCCTACTGCTATATCAGCTTCCTTACAAGGTAGGTACTTATTATTTTTATTATATATCATCTCTACACCTAACCTTTTCATAAACTCTTCATAATTTTTCTTTACTTTATATATCTCAATTTCTCTCTTTCTCTCTCTCTCAAAACATTTCTCACCATCATACCAAGCTACACACTCTCTCTCCATATATGCAGGGGACTCTACTACTTTATCACTGCACCACCTGTGAAGTGCACAAAAAAAACCAGGGACCACTTTATTTGTAGACCTTTTGTCTTCCAAATACGCATTGAAGGCACTCTCGTCCTTCCTAAACACACGTGAAGTCTTTACTTCACCCCCTACTACAACATTAAGGGAAAAATTTACCCCCTGCAACCCTTTTATCTGTAAATTCTCTCTATACTTTCTCTCTAATTCATCAACACTTTTTATCACTTCATTATCAAATTCTACTCCCATTATACTTTTATCACCACTCTCAATACTCACACAATTATTTTCTAACACCATATTTTTAATTCTATTATCATAATTCTCACCACTACTTACCTTGTCTTTATTTTCATTCAATTTATTTGATTCTCTCCTATTCTCTACCCCCATTTTACTCTCGTAATTTTCATCTACTTGATTCAATTTGACATTCTGTAAAGTATTCTGCTTTTTTAGCTCACTCTCCAAACTATCTAATTTTGCATTAAGTGTACCATTCATTTGATTGAATTTGTCTTCAAACTTGCTATTTTGTTGTTCGAATTTATCACTGATTAATGTGAATAAATTTTCTAATGAGATTTTATTTTCAACTACTTTAGGCATTGAGCTAGCGTGTCTTCCCAATAAAATGGATTCTGTCTCTGTATTTTCCATTTCCATGCTATTATTATTTTCTGCCATTTTGTATTTTAATATTTTAAATGGTTATTTATCTTTATTTGTATTTGACTACGCAATTTACTCAACTCGTACTTAACTATTCAACTTCAACAACATAACCTCTCATTCATTATATATCGTCTTCTGTGTTTCTCCACCTATCTGTTTTATATAAATTAATTTTATATAAAGTCCACTGTGAGGGCGTCCAATTGTAATATACTATACTAATAAAGTCACTGTTCTGGGCGCAAATTGTAATATAATAACTCTTACCGACCTCTTTAATAATATTATTACATATACAGGGCTGCAAACTGGTTTTGAGGTCTAAATTACTGATTTTACTGACTAAAATCACTGAAATACTGACTTCTTACTGACCTAAGATAAAATAACTGACCTTAATTACTGACCTCCATCGACCATATTAATATTAATTTACAAGTAATTAGAGACAGTTTAAAACATATTTTTTATAATTGGCCACCCTTCTCCCCACTGAGCAGCTGTAAAACAAAATCTAATATACAACAGCATTATTTTAGTTTGAGACTTATTAAAAAACATTAAAAACTAAACATTGTTCAAGTAAAATCAGCAGGCACATTGTTAACTGGTTTACAGCTACTCAGGCCAATTTCCCTTGCTACCATTATAAGTTAATTTTGTATATTTATTTTATTGACATATTATTCAGCGCTTAACTTACATCTTATATCTAATAAAACTGTAACATAATTACCCATCTTAAATATTCCTAGGAGCCTCCAGGTGGTCTAGTGGCTAACGCGGGCGATTGATGCGCTCGTGGTCCCGGGTTCAATTCCCGGCGGAGGTTCCGTACGGCGTGCACTCAGCGTCGTGAGGCAAACTGAGTAGGCGCTGAGATAACAGCGCCGCCTCCTGGCTGTGAATACCGCAACTAGCGGCTGGTGGCGCGTAGTACTAGCCATACACCGTCACACTAACACAAAAGCCGCGCGGTACGCCTTGGTCCTTAACGGACTGTTGAGTGGAGGTTTAAATATTCCTAGAATAATATAATGTACATACCAAGAGAACGTTAAATATCCTTGATACTCTATGATCAGTCTGATTGAATACCAAGAATTGTAATTGAAACTCATTGCTTGGGTTTTTTATTGAAAAATGAAGTAATTAGTGAAGATTTTCTTTTCTCAACATTTTTCTGAATTTTTTCCGCATCATGTCTTTTTATGTCAGCTTCTTCTTTAACTTTCTGAGCACTTTCCATGATTACGCTCTTTCTCCTTAGCTTCTTCTTCTTCTTTCTTTTCCTGTTCTTTCTTTAAACGTTGTTCTTCTAGGTACTGCCTATGATGTATATAGGCTGACTGAGCGAGATTCAAGAGCTCTTTGTTTATATGAACCAAATGTACTTTTCCATCATAGAGTTTATGCAACGTGAAGATAGGCATCCAGAGTTCTTTCAGACATACTTGCCCGATCAGAGGTCATAACTCTCTGTGAGCTTGAGAAGCCTCTTTCCACATCTGCTGAACCATGAGAAAGAGATAAAGCTGCTTTGACAACCTTAGAAACAAGTGGGTACTTCATCTCACCTGCCTTATCAGTTTTCTTAAAAAACTGGTTCCAGTAAACATCAATGCAATTGCTCTTGCTATGGAGCTCATCTTCTTCCAAACTCAGTAACTTCCGTTCATCAATAAGGGAGGCTATGTTCAGATCAATAGGCAATGCTTTTGCCACTTCATCGATGGACTTCCAACTATTGTCTTTTGTTCTTTCGGATGGGATCAAACATTCAAAATGCTTCAATAAAGGTTTTGACGTCAAGGAAGACTTGGTAAAAATGTGTTTACAACTAGCAATGAAATGCTTTTTTGCTTGGAGCAGAAATGCAAGTTTGTCCTTTTCTGGTAACATTTGTAATTCTTTTACATCTAATCCACAGTTTACTTCTTTAAGAGGAAGAAAACTTTTCTCATCATTCCAGGAATCTAACGAGAAGATAACATCAGAATGACATATACGAGTCATTAGTCTGCTTGTTAGAGTTTTGAGGTGATCATACAGAAGGTGAATCAAAGGTTCTTCTTTCTGAAAGTGACCAGTAAACTGTGAAAATATGTGAGCACTGGAGCAAGCAAAGTTTATTTCCACTTGCATTGTGTTAACTTTCAGAAGACTAACAATGTTCTTGTATTTGGATGATATCATTAAATCACTTTTATATTTTGGCACAAATACCATGAAATACTTCGTGACTGCTGGCCACTGTTCTAGGAGTCTTAAACCTGCTGACTCCAAAGACAACCACCTTGAAGAAACATGTTTGATGAACCTGTGCTTAGGTAGCTTCAGATCATTCTGAATTTTTTCAAAATCTTCCCATCTCGAAGGCCAACCATCAAAAAAGTGATGAATAAGGAATATCAAATTTGAAGCATTATCACCAAGTTCTTTCATACTTTCATACCGCGCCTAAAAGCATTGTGAAGTATGTGAATGTTGCATGTACCAATGTCAACCATTCGTTTTTTTCTTAATAAAATAAGAGATTCATTCATCAGGTTTGTAACTGCTTTATTGACATTGGGCCCATCATTACTGAGCATCAGTAAGTTGGTTCGCAGTAAGGTTGTGTTATCTATAGCTTCACATAGCTTATTATACAATTCATCAGCGGTAGCTGACCCCATAAAAAAAGTCTGCAAATGCCTTGTAACAATCATTTCTTTAGATGGAGACCAATACTTAACAGCTGTTTGAAGTTCTTTTGATGAGCCAGCATTAACAGTTTAGTCAAAACATAATGTGAAAAGAGCACCATCCATTTCATTCAACATTTGCTTTTTAAAGAATGGTGCCAGAGCATCAGTTATCAAGTATTTTGCCTTTGTTCTTGAAAGTAAAAATCTGTAGGAACACTTGATGGAAACATCGCTTCAAAAGTCTCCCGAATGTCTTCACAGGATGGAAGCAAAGGAAAGTCCGCTGCAACTGTCTTCATTACCCAAATAAGTTCCGCTTTGGCTGCACTATCTCTAATGTTGTACAACTGAACCGTTTGCTTGATTGTTTCACCAACACTAGTAGATGGCGCACAGTCTTGTGAACCAGCTGTGCATTGGCGAACTGAAGTCAGGTGAAGTTGTGAAGAGGAAAGTTTTTGTTTACATTCTTCTTTATGCTTCCGAGAAGATGCATGCTGTTCCACGGCTTCATATCCCCACAAAATATTGAAAGTTTTTACACAAAGGGTACAGAACATCTCATGGTCACTGGCTTTACATCCCCACTCAGCAACAATATATCCATTACAGTCAGACTTTCTCAGCCAGTCACTTTTAAATTTACACCTGCCCATTTCAAATACTTTACACAGTAAGTAATCTTAATTATTTATTTCTGACAAAAAAATTTTTAATTATCATGTTAGAAAGTAAGGAAATAAAAAAAATGAATTGCCGGTATTGAGTAAAAACCCTTTCTTAAGAACCACTAAATTCTGCTTTAAAAAACTGACTTTACTGACCAATTTAAAAAATACTGGCTTTTTACTGACTTGCTCAAAAATACTGACTTTTACTGACTTTACTGACCAGTTTGCAACACTGCATATATCTAACAAGATATGTATGACAAATACCATAATTTGGTATTTCTGGGTACTTACCAAATTCCTTATTCGCCGGGCTCATTTTTTCTTTTGTAAACTGTTTTATACCTAAGGGGTTCCAGGGTTCGGGTACAGGAAGATTTCGAAACACAGTTGACGACACAATTGATAACAAAATATTCTGGAGGTTAACCATTAATTTTAATTCACTCTCAGTTAGTACATACATAACCATGTGTTCACAATAATGACGTCAGGTGATCTGACTCAAAACAAAATGGCGGTTACTTTTTATATCTCTTGGTATTCTTTTAATTTCTTTATTTGCTGGATTGATATCAATTTAACGTTACTGCTGCAGCTTCAAAATTATTAATTAATAGTTTTTAATTTCTTACACAAACCAATGCCCTCGGCATATGTGTTTATGGCCATACATTCACTCTCTCATTTGCACATTCAATTTTAGACCCGTACATTCTTTAATTAACAATTTGATATTAATGAGCTCATGAGATAGAAAATAATAAAAGGAACTTCTCTGGTTAATTGGTGTTGATGTCCATCCGTTGGTTGTGCTTGCTGCCCATGGTGATGGCCGGTGTTCGCCTTTTAGTCTGCCGTTCAATTAGGTTGATGTTCACACTGAATTTACATATTTTGTATTTTTTATATTATCAAGTTATATGAGCCTTTCTTGCTCCACTACTGTGGCCAACATTTTGCCAATTATATTTAAACTATTGTAAAATTTTATGCACACAACGCTACATCGCTGTGGCTGCTATGAAGAATGGCGTTGAAATGAGACCGAGGCAAATGTAAAATTGCGCTTGTGTGTGTAATTCTTACGTCATCCAGCTTTGTTTTTGCTGGACAACACCTCATTACACACATTGTACTCAGTGCGTCATTGTTCTTAGCGATGACGGAGCTGTGCTATAGCCCAATCATAATTCATATTGTCGTACTTCGTCATAAACACCGCCATGGTATATTTTGATGTTTTCACGTCCACCGGCGACCTTGGTGTTTTACTCTGGCCGAATTTGCGTTGTTCCTTTTTACAGAGGGACAATGTACCTAACCATTCTGCATGTTTTAATAATTACATAATACAAAACATTGAAAATCACCCTTAATTCCCATAATTCTGGTACTGGGTCATTCTGTACTGTTACACTCTTTCAATTAATTACTTTAATTCCATTTGTTATTTATTTACTTCCATTATCTTTGTAACCTTCGAATCACTACTAGTTAAAACAATCTACTACTAACATTAAAAAATTTTTTTTTTAATGAATTTAATTTTCAGAAAGAAAGAAATAGATATATATATATATTTTTTTCAATCACTTTCTGTTACAGTCTGTTTCTTGATGTATATAATACACTTAATATTTCTAATTAAATTTACCTCAAGATGTTATTTTTCTATTTGGTACAAGATCGCGAAGGCTGAAGATGAGAGAACAGGAACTCTCGAAACATGTGCCAAATAGAAAAATAACATCTTGAGGTAAATTTAATTATAAATATTAAATGTAATATATATATATAGACAATTAATAAAAAAAAAACAAAATTATTATTACCATAAATCCTACTGAAACTATAGATTGATTACACAAAATACACTATACATATAACACCATGCCTCAGCTGATGTTTTACCAACATGTGAACATAACCTTACTCTAGGTACACTGAATACAAACAAACCAAATACACAATATTCTACAATTTATTTTATTAAACACCTTAATTACTACTCAAAATGAACATTATCATTGTTACGTTAACATACACATTTTAAATTCAAATTTTACTAAAAATTACATACCTCACCTACGTTAAATTCTTTCAAATTCATTTACTTTCATTATTAAAACATTTTACTTTCCTTCAACCACTCAATCAAATGAACACATCATCACTTGTCATAGACTCAAACTATAAATAATTGTCACCACAAATATAGCGTACATAACCCTATGTACCCTCTGATACATTATAACAACCATATGACTCACCAACTAAACAAATTTTTACTTTTACTCATTTACTATTTATTATCAAGTTCAAATCTTATAAAAATCATTTAAATTCATTACCAAAATTCCTCTATGCAACATTAATTAATTGATTAATCTCCAATTATTTACTTTTATCAGTTTCTAAAACACAAAGTTACTTTAATCAGCTTACTCCAAAACAATTACAATTCATTTGCATCATAAACTCTCGTTATTTGTTTCACCGATAAAATATTATTATTATTATTATCATTATTATTATTATGAAATCAATTCTCCTTGCATACATACACTGTTTACATTACCTACAAAGTACAACATAACCTATTACACTTTTTTAAACACAATTAACCTCACTATAAATTTATCTACAATTTTTCGTCATATTATTTTCTTGTTTACCACACCTCATTACATAAGTTAGCCAAGTAGTTACCATAAACTAAAATAATTAAATGTTCATTCACTGTCTCTAACCACCATCATCGAAAATTAGTCTTATTTTCACATAACAACTCTCATCTTTATTTACATACATACTGTTATTATGATTATAATAACCATTATCATCAATTGTATCCACATAGTATTTGACAACATCGTTGCCTATTATTAATTTTTAAAACCTGTTAACATTTGGTATGGTCAGTTCTCCCTTAGTATTATTCGTTAAACTCAGGTAAGTTATATCATCATATTCGTCTACTACATCAATTACATCACAAGGTAAGTGCTCATCATCGACAGTGGTATCATAAAAATAATCATCAACCTTTACTACAACCGGTAAGTATTTCATATCGTATATTTTCTCAATTTTTAACCTCTCTCTTAACTCTTTATAACCTCTATTTAACTTAAACATCTCTATCATGCTCTCTCTCAAAACATTTCTCATCATAACACTTGTCACAACCTCCATAAACTACTTCATTCCTTGCACAGGGTACCACAAACTTACTATAACACTTCCTGGCTCTTCCAGGAACACCACAAAATTAAGGGACTACTTGAAGACACTTCGTCTTCCACATAACCTCTGGAGGAACCTTCGTCCTCGTACAACACTTGTGAAAATCCTATTTCACTATATACCCGGGGAAAATCTGCCCTTTGCTCGCCTAACCTCTCTTCAATAACAATCTTATTACTACTCTCTATTTCCACTAAAACTTCATCACCACTATTATTATTCACCATGTTACTCTCTAACACCCCATTTTTAATTATCTCACCATTATTCTCACTTACCTTTTCAACTATTACTATATTCTCATCACCACTACTTGTTAACCCATTTTTATAGCTAACACTTACCTCGTTAATTATTTCTTCGATATTTTTGTTCCCGTTAATTGAACAACACTCTCATCTGTATTGACACCATTGTCGTCTGTTACTTTGTTATTTCCGTTTATACTGCACTTACCTGTATTTATTCTCCACACTCCCATCCTCTCAATACTGTTCTAATTCGTTAAATTTAGTTTCAAATATCTCATTGGTATTTTCAAAACGTTTATTGATTTCATTAATATTGTTTTTTAAATCACTATTTTGCTCTTTTAACTCATTGAAATTACTTTCACATTTTATTTTTCGTTCATGTATTTCACTTTTTAACTCGTTGAATCTACTTTCGCATTTAACGTCTTGCTCTTTGAACTTTTCATTAAAATCATTACTTAGTTTATTGAAATTACTATTTACCTCACTGAAATTAGCTTTCATAAAATTAAATATGTCATCTAATGACAACTTTTCTAACCTACTGACCGTAGGTGTTGATTCAGCGTTTATTTTGCTCATAATCATTGACTCGGTCTCGCTTACTTCATTACTTACTTGACTTTCAGTATGGCTGTCAGTAAAGCTGACGTTCTCGTTATTATCTTTATTCGTATTCATTTTGACTTTTTAATTCTTACTTATTTATAATACACATATATCAATCATCTTATAACATAATCTTATTTTTCTGTACTTAATTCATATGTAACTCCCAATAACGTCTCTTACATCCACGAGTAGGCATAGCCTATACAAAAATACAATTTGTATACACTGTCCCTGTTTGGGCGCCATTGTTAACCTACTTATTAATGACAATTAATTGGGAAATATAAATTTGTTTATTCAGAATTATTCGCAATTCTCACAATTCTTACCTGCTCGGGGTCCAGGATCCTGTTACGAGAACTCATGGCCTGAAGAGAGGTTACTGGGTTTTGTTACGTAATAATTACTCATATTTGCTATGCTAATCAACTCGGTTTATTACTCAAATTCAACATTTTTTCTTTCTCTTTTCTTTCTGTTTTACTTTACTTATTGAAAATCAGTTTAGTCTTATCTCTGATACATTTCTTAGAAGTGGTTTATAAACAACTGGTTGAATTAAGACTTTTAGTTTTACATAAATTATGGCTTACTAAACTACAGGAATTAATTCATTATGTCTTAACTACTATACAGATTATATATATAACAAGGCAACCCAGTACTCCACGCATTCATGCTTGCCATTCACACTTTCTACCCCATTTACTTTAGAGCTCTTTTTAATCTGTTGTATTGATTTAATTATTTTTGAAACAGTTACTTTCCTTTGGTTGTGTCCGACACGTGGTGGCAACACTCCCGTTTTGTTACTTGATCGCGTTTAAATCAAAATATGTTCTCACTGGTTAAAATTTGTTCAGTTCGTTTTTTATGCTATATTACATTTTTATTTGTAGTTTAATCACACATGTTCACTTTTTCTGCCGGTCGGTCTACATTGTTTAATAGCTTTGAGGCGAACGGCACATTAACGCCTCTGCGCGGTTCCGAAGTTATATGCCGACTGACGCTTACTTAGACGTTTTCAAGATGGCCAGAATCCTCCCGAAAGTGGCAACTTGCTTTCTCATTGGACGAGAGCATTTCCCGCAAAATCTCACTATTCAGTCGTCTCGCGGCGGGCGACCCAGGAAATGGTACGTGATCTTCACTCTGTCAACACCGGCATACGCGCACTTGGACACATTCCGATGTTCCAGGATTCGTCGCATGTTGCCTGGCTTATTGTACAAATCAACAAGTGGGTGTTTCAAAAGTACACTCTGCTTATTAAAACTGAAGCTCTGTCTGGGCGATTCCCTGTTATTACCATTGATACAAGAATAAAATAAATCCCCTTGATTCTGTACCGTTACAACATGATTTTATTTTAGAAGAACAAATTTATATGGTAATTGTTTATTTTATTTTTACTACCATTTATCAATTTCACACCTAGTATTTTATAGACAACTGTACACAAGGTTTTCAGCATTACAAATACTGATAAATACAATTGCTGCTTTAGCTACACTTCTGTCACTAACTAAACTAAAAATAACTATTTTGCTAGCAGCAGTAATTATAGAGTAAAATAATACTTTTAGTCACACAAATTTTTTTTAATGAAAATAGGATATAATAATCACATTCTGAAGCTACAATATATCAGTCATCCATGAACACAACTATTTAAAAAAATCAGATACTTGTTCCTTTTATGCAATTTATTTGGTAACTAGCTGATTCACTTGACACAGTGAAAGGGTTAAAATAGAGATAGTGCTAGTTTTCATCGTGCCTTCCCATGGACTCTAGAACTGCGCCCTTTCACGGCTGGTCTTGCACCTCCTGTATCTTCACAACCCCTGCAGTAACAAGTGGTGTGGGCTATCTAGAGCTGGTCATGCTTGTTTTACTGTCTTATGTAGTATCTAACATGACTATCAAGTGACTATAACATGGCAGTTAAAGGTTAGACACTGATATATATCCATATCTAATAATCGCCTAGTCTGGCTAGCTCACATTGCTATTCTGAAAAGCTCTTCTGTTTAAGTATACAGAGCATTTCTAATTTTGAAGAATTAACAAAAAAATACCTACACCTAACATAAATTTAAAAAACTCAATACTTGACTGACTCTATAAAGACTGGAACCTTCAAGGAACTGTACGGTTAGTAAAGCCATTCGGCACTCATATATTTGGAACTGTAACGGGACGAATTATGAGGGGCTTTTATTTTTATTAATTTTGGGTTCATTTTATAAAATATTCATAATTCATTTTCCATCTGTGTATACAGCCACGTGTTTGAATAAAAATGTAGTTCAAACAGAGAAACAGTACGCAATAACTGTTGTGAAACAATTGCCAAGGAATGTGCCAGTCGTCAATTCTTAGAACTTTGCGGCTGTGTGGCATCAACACCCAAACGCACTACACCAGCATGTGCGCAAACGACGCCACGGTAGTAAAGCAACATGGCTTGAAGACAATATTTCTGTTCGCCTCGTGGTCTGAGCGGGAGGAAATAAAGTTTAAGCCCAGCCTCTTTTATGACGTCAACCAGTGCTCACCAAATGTCATCCACGTCTACAACACAAAAAAACACATGTGTTGAATGTGCCACAGCAGTGACGATCAAATAGAAGGCATTGCTTTCCGTCCTCTTCAAAAAATATATCGAGTAGAGAGGGAACTTATAGACGCTCGCAGTCCCTCACTGACTACAACCTGCGCAGGTTGCCCGACAACACGGGTTTTCAAAAATAACATTCTAACACCAGGAAAACAGTGCATGTAGTTCGGCAAAATTGACGAGAACAGTGACGTCAAAATGAAATAATAAAGGGTATTTTCGATCAAAGTAATTAAATTTGGCAATAATGGTAACACGAGGTCGAGGGGACGCCACGCGGCCGGCAAGGGGTATTTGATAACTAATAGAAGAAATGGGGTTCTAAAATAAAAGGAGTTTGTGTTAAATTAGTGTGAATGTGTGGATGTTAGCAGGCTGGGCTGTCTGATATATATATTATAAGGTAAGATGTTAGAGTAAGATTAAAACAGTAATTGTCGTAGTCAAGGAGTGAATCACAGAAAAAGTATTATGCTTTTATTTTATTTTCTAATCTTGGAGAAATAGTCTGACATGAAGTTTTAAAAGTTAAAAAATACAAAATTTAATTAATTTCTCTTCACCAAAAAATGAGTTGTGTAAGTTATTAACATAACCTGTAAACCATGCTTGCATTCTACGTTCGTGTGACGAGATCCTGGCCCGAGAAAACAGTTTATGAGGTAGGTGAAAATAAGTAATTTTATGTATTTATATTTGTATTAATAGGTTCTTAACTTCACAGTTGGCGCGTCCGAAAGGGACAGTTTTTATAAATTAAAAAATTAAATATAAAAACCACACCTACAACAGATGCAAGCGTGCTTTTAAGGTTAAAGTAGTGAAGGAGAAATACGTAATTTACGCATTGTATATGTAAGATTGAGATTGTGTTAGGAAGAATTAAATTAATTTGAGTAAAGTAACAAGTTTTATAAAATAATAAATAATGGAGAATAATGAGAATATTAATAATGAAGTCAGCTTCTCTGACAGTCAGACAGAAAGTCAAACAAATACCGACTCAGGTATTCAGACAGAGTCACTATCAGTGGGTGACTGTAATGTAGAAGAATCTGTAATTAGTGCGCCGGGAGCGAATTCCACTCCTGTAACGAGTAAAACAAAAGAAAAAGAGATGTTCATGAATTACTTATTTAACCTTCTAAGTAAACGATTTGATAGTAATGATGAAAAATTCAAGGAACAGAATTGTAAATTTGATGTACTTAAATCGGACATCAATGAGATAAAAATGAAATGCAAGAGTAGTTGTAACGAATTGAAACAAGATATTGAGAAAATAGTAGAGTCAGTAGGAGAACAGAGTAAAAGTAAAAATAATAATGATAATAAAAAAGCAACTAGCGATAAAAATAATGTTGAAAATGAGAATATAATTAAAAATGTGGTATTAGAGGATAAGGTAACAAATGGTAACAATGATATTGAAAATGGTAATGTAATTGAAAAGGTGGTATCAGAGAGTGATACGTTGAAAACAGATAGTGAAATAGTAAGCGAGAGAGAGAGAGTAATAGATTGTAATGGAGTAGTAATTAGTGTTGATGAATTAGAGAAAGAATGGAAAAAGAGAGTAGATGAATATATAGGGCAGAGGGTAAATTTTCCCCTTATCTGTGATGAACCAGGGTGTTCACAAGTGTTATTATTGGAGGGCAAGAGACCCTTATTAGTGGAAGATTTGAGTTGTTTCCCTTTTTTGTATAAGTTTGTACCCTCTGTGTGGAATGGTGTTGAAAGTGTGAGATGGTGTTATGATGAGAGAGAGTTAGATGGAGAGTTATGTGTTGAGAGAGAGATAGAATTATATAAATTAAAGAGAGATTATAATGAGTTGAAAGAGATGTTAAATGATATGAAGTACTTACCGGCTAAAATAGAGAATGAGAATTATTGTGATGATACATGTTTAAATAATAATAATTTACCTCATGTGGTAATGAATGAGAAAATAACTGACTTGATAATGAATATAACTACTAATGGAGACTGGACAGAAATAAATAATGTTGACTTGGTATATGATTATTATGGTAAAATGAATAAACTAAAATTTTATGGTTATTACACACAGGATAGCCATATGTGGAGTGTAAATAAAATTGAAAATTGTTATGTGAAACCCAGACTAATTTTTGACGATGGAGGCTGAACATAAATTCATAAATGGACAATTTTAAGTATTTTGTTTTATGGTTCTGACCTCGCAACCTTGGACAATGAAGTGTGATATAACTGAATAATTAATGATGAAGAATTGTAAATAAATGTTTAGTGAATTTAATTGTGTGTATTGTAAAATGTTCGGTAAACAAGGTGTATTTAGGTAATTGTTGTGATAATAATAATAGTATTTTGCAGTCTAAATAAATAACAAAAATAATTTTGGAAGAAAATAATAAATGAATTGTAGTTATTGTACTTGGTGAAAGTAATTAAAATGTTGTTTTCAATAATTAATTTAATTAAAATAATTTGAAATGTTTAAATATTTTTGATTAATTTAAATGTCATATAATTGAATTTTCTAATGGATTTAAATTATTTTACGAGATGTGAATTTGATAGTAATCAATAGATAAATGTTAAATTGTTTTGTATGAAATAACACTGTTGTTAAATGTTTCAGAGGTTACGTGGAAGTATTGGTGTGTATGGTGTGTATATTTTGTGTTTATGTCAGTAGGTGAAGAATGTACTGTAAGTATAAATTTTATAATACAAGTCAGAGAGAATAAAATGTTTACAGGTGTTTAACTCAAATGAACAAAGTTTAACTCACTAATGAAAATAATTTGAGATAATTGTGTTAAATAGAATCTATAATTAAAAAAGAATAATAACTGAAAGGCAAGGTAAAATAAATGTTAATAATAAATTTGAAATTTTTTTAAGGAATATGATTGTAGTAAATGAGAGATGATGAAGTGATGTTATGTTGTAGAAAGTTTTAATTTAGTTAGTAGTGTGCTATCGCTGTGGTGGCATGTGCCACAGTGGATAGCGGAAAATGTTGGGGGTAATAGAGAGTGTTACCCCCATCGGAGGCCAAAATGGCGAAAAATGCACGGCACACCCCTTTTTACAATTTTATATTGTACTTTGAAAAATTGCCGTGCCGTGCAAACTAATGACGATTGTATCATGCCTGAAGGTAAAGATGATTTCCCCGACTTTTCGGGCGATTACTGCCTTACCAGCACTAATCGTGGTTTTGGCTAGCGGTCAGCTATGGCCATAATTTAAGTCCCTTGACCATAGCTGGTTTGAAGTTGGTTTATATTAGAAATTAATGGGGGGGTGAAACTAGGGGAAATCCTGGAAACTATGGAACAGCCGCTGCCACTCTGTTCGAGTAGGGACAGCAAAGCCAGGTGGTAGACCCGCATTAAGGGCACATAACTATATAACAAAGATATGTTGATATCTAAACCTTTCAAATGTAACGCTGAAGCAAGGACAAGGAGATGTTCAATTCCTCCACCTATGCAGTCCTTGTGGAGGCCAAGGGGCGCCACAGTCCAACAGAAAAAAACAATAGTGTGTGTTGCTAGGGGGTTGCTCAGGTGAGCATCGAATTCAAATTTTATAACTTGAAGATAACTCATTTTTGCACTAATTAAATGCTTGTATTATGATTTGGTAAATAGGTGTTCACATGTTCATTATACTGTGTTTATTCTGTTTTATAAATGTATTATTTTATTGTGTTAGAGATAAGGATTGATAAAAATATGTATTTCATGTTATTTGTATAATTTTGAAATGTGTTTGTAGTAAGGTCATTCACCTTGCTGAGAAAATCAGCTGATCAGCTGTACAATATCACTTATAAACGATTAGCAATTTTGTCAAGTTAGTTAAATATCTGAATAATGTTTGGATAGTGGTTTCAATGTGCTAAAGAGTGCATTTTAAATGATGAAAATAATTTGATATAGTTGTACGGTAGCGCAATGATTTCGTTTTCTAGGTTGGCTAATCTGCTTTATACCTCGCCTCAATATTGCGTGTTTGTACTTTACACAGTGCGTAGCTAGCTTCCTCGGCGCTCGGTTCGCCGAATCTTTCGCTGTCAATTAGCGTCGACATTAAATGTAGGCTTTAGGCCCTTATAGTCTCGATTATGGCCGACTAGGCCCGCTTCATGATTATCTAAATTCATAATACTTCGCAACATGCAGTATTAGCCAACCTCATTTCAAATTAATACAGCTGTAATGTAACTAATTCAGATATTAAAATTATTCGTATACAGTCCACTTCTTGTCATTTTCTTCCTGCAGAATCAATGCATTTATTACATATCATTTCAACTACTATGGAAGACCAGCCGACAGAATTCGTCACTCAAGAAGCATACATTTAGCCCACTTGGGCCCAATTCATTGACACTTTCTTGTCCACACTTGCTGGATCATTATTTTCATTCAACAGTTTTGGTCCACCGTGCCTGGATTCTAATTAACATTTTAGTCCTCACGGTGCGCATCAACCATTTTTTGGTCCTCCGGGCCGGATACTAACCATTTTTTGGTCACTCCGGACCTGGATTTCCATTTAATATTTTTTACATCTGTTTCTGGCCATCACGGGCGAATTAGCACGTCAGCTAATGCGACCGTGGCGTGATTTGCGTCGCCATTTCGCTCGTCATCTTCGGACAACGTAGTAGCAAGTTCCTGCCGGCTGCAGTGCTTACTCAAAGTGGTCATCTCTGCCAGCTGTTCACCATCTGCACCAAGGAGCCGACGCTGCGGGACGTCGCCAACGAGGTACCACCAACAACAGTAAAAAGGTGCGTAAAATGTCTGAAGAAGGCCTCAAGGTGCTGACCAGAAAGAGAGGCGGATTAAAGTCCGCGATAGTGCGCATACAATCCGCGGTAAATTCATTTGACATAAATCAAAATACAAAACATTTTCTAACTGTAAGACTGGAAAGTCTCAAAAGCTTGGCCTCGAAGTACGACGAGGTACAGTCTGAGATAGAGCTTATCAGTAAAGACACGAGCGTTGCTCAGGCAGACCGAGTTGAGGTTGAAGAAATGATATACTCAACTGAGGCAAACATTTTACAACTTCTTGACACTTTCAATACTCAGACTGTGCCTCCCGTATTATCGACGCCTATGCATTTAAAGCCGATAAGTTTGCCCTGCTTCTCAGGCAACATACTTGAGTGGCAACATTTTTATTCAATTTTCAATGATCTAGTGCATTCAAGATCCGATTTAACACCAGTGCAAAAACTGCATTATTTGCAGTCCTCTGTGAAGTGTGAACCATTAGATTTAATTAAATCATTACCCATTTGTCAAGAAAATTATGTAATAGCGTTGAACTTGCTGTCCGAAAGGTATAACAACCCATTTATATTAGCCAAATACTATGTACAAAACCTACTTCAGGTTAAGTCCACAATAAAGGACTCAGTCCAAAGCTTGGCGGAGTTTACGAATACAATAACGTCTTCCATTAATTCACTGGCGGCAATGAAGCTGTCAGTGAATTCATTTGAATTTATTACCATACAGTTGCTCTCCACCAAACTTGACCCTATTACTTTAAAACTTTGGAAGGAGTCAATAGACCCTGACAACTTGCCTAGCTTTCAAGACTTTACGCATTTTTTAAACTTACGCAGACAGCTTTTAGAAAATACAATGCCTATTGAACCCGGACAGCAATTCAACAAACTTAGCGTAAAACCCAACAATAAATTTGAGAAATGTAGCTTAAGAAATACTGCTGGCAGCAATACCTTTAAGAGCTATCACGCAGCGGCAAAGCATTATTCATGCGTGTGTTGTAAATCTGACCACCCGCTTTACATGTGTAATAATTTTCGTATATTAAGTGCCGCTGAGCGGGGGCAATTGGTTGCAAATCATAAATGTTGTATCAACTGCCTTAGAGCAGGTCATCTGATAACGAACTGTAAGAGTAAACAGGTCTGTAAAATTTGTTCAAAAAGACACCACACATTGCTGCACGCAAATTACGTGCCGAAATCAACAGCTGCCAGCAGCAATTATTGCTCATTTAAATTACAGTGCAAAAACAATGTTCTTTTATCCACAGCGGTTGTATATGTCGTTGATCAGGCTGGCAACAGGCATAAAGCTAGAGCGCTTCTAGACGCCGGTTCCCAGATCAATTTCTGTACGAAATCATTTGCGAAAAGGTTACACCTTAAACTAACCAGATCTAACATTCCAATCACAGGAATAAACAACACAGCGTGTTGCGCTACTGACATTGCTTCTATACGTATTATTTCTCGCTATCAGAGACATAGTTTCGAGGCGAAATGTGCCGTCTTATCTAACTTAACTCACAATCTGCCTTCAATCTCGTTTGATATCAACCGGTTCCACATTCCAAATAAAATTTTTCTCGCCGACCCAGATTTTAATGTATCTTCACAGATCGACATACTATTAGGGGCACAATTTTATCTGGATTTAATATTAGCCAATAAATACACACGCGGACCCAATTTCCCTATCATTCAGGAAACAAAACTGGATTACATTCTGGCTGGCAATCTGCCCAAGCACTGCCACACCGAGGGTCCCGCTGTTTCGTTCCTGGCAAGGAACAATGACAGTCAAATTCTGCAATCTCTCGAGAGATTTTGGGAGGCAGAAACAATCCCTGACGATACCCTTGATAGCGAGTCGGCTTGCGAAGAGCATTTTGTGCGCTCTACTCAGCGCAACCACGAGGGTAGATTTATAGTGTCGCTCCCATTCAAGTCTGATAATCCCCACTTGGGGGAATCTTACACAAGTGCCGAATCAAGTTTCTTAGGCTTAGAGCGTCGATTTAGGCGCGATCCCAAGCTCGCTCGCGACTACGCGGACTTTATCAGGGAATACATGGATCTTGGGCACATGACACTCATCGATCATGGCGCTATCAATTTAGTAGCGTCAAACACTTACTACATATACTTATGTGTATACTTATGCATACTCATATACTTACTGTGGCTTTGTAAGCTTGGTTGGGATGAACCGATTTCCGGTCAGTCACTTTCGGATTGGCGTTCTTTGTGTAACAAATTGATTCTGATTGGTAAAATAGTGGTCCCGCGATCCATTCGTTGCATTCATGAGGTGGTTGCAGTTCAGTTGCATGGTTTTTCGGATGCTTCTGAGAGAGGGTTTGGCTGTTGCATATATATCCGAGTCATTTATCAAGATTCTACTGCGTCCTGTCGCCTCTTGTGCTCTAAATCTCGCGTGGCTCCCCTACACCAGGTGTCATTACCTCGCATCGAGCTCTGCACTTGCTTGTTATTATCGCGACTCGTATCTAAGGTTATTCCTGCTCTTTATTCGTTTATTGATAATGTACATTTGTATTCTGATTCTATGGTGGCTCTTTACTGGATTCATGCGCAATCTACGCGTTGGAAAACATACGTCGCTAATCGGGTTGCTGAAATTCAGCGTCGTACGCAAACTTATACCTGGCATCACATTGATTCGCGACGCAATCCTGCTGACATTATATCTAGGGGGTGTTTCCCTGACGTTTTGCGCGATTGCTCGCTTTGGTGGCACGGTCCTAGCTGTCTGTCTCAATCGTCAGAGTCCAATCCCTTCCCATCCTTCGTACCGGCCACTCAGTCGTCCTCTGAAGTCACTGCGGAAGAGAAAACTACACATAACCGGTCGCTAATGTCTACCCTGGCTGTTGACTTATCGTTGGACTTTTCCTCGTTGCACCGGCTGACACGTGTATATGCTTACTGTTTTCGTTTCATCAGAAATATTAGGCACTCATCTGCGGACAAACTTTCGGGCGATCTGACCCCTGTAGAAATTCATCAGTCTCTCAATTTCTTCATAAAACAATCTCAGGCGATCCACTTCCCAACCGAAATTAGTTGTCTTCGGAACGGATCTTCTGTTTCCATTAGGAGCAAGTTGGCTTCTCTCGACCCGTTTCTTGACGACTCTGGAGTGATACGCGTGGGCGGACGATTGCAGGATTCCCAGTTACCCTACGATTCGAAACATCCAATTGTATTACCCCCATCGGCGCATATTACACGCCTTATCATCGAACGTGAACACATTCGTTTACTTCACGCTGGTGCTCAACTCGTGCATCATTCACTGCGTCAGCGTTGGTGGATTGTTGCCCGGCTAGTCGTCCGTTCCATTATTCGTAAGTGTCTCAAGTGTATCAGGTTTAGTGCCACACAGCAGGTTCAGAGACTTGGTATTCTGCCATTCCCTAGAGTCACTCCTTCAAGGCCGTTTCTATTTTGCGCGGTTGATTATGGTGGTCCCTTCATGATTCGTCATGGCGGGCAGAAGTCTAGAACTCTTACTAAGGCATACGTATCTTTGTTTGTTTGCTTAGCGACTAGGGCTATTCACTTGGAATTGGTGTCAGACCTTACGGCCAGCGCATTTATAGCTGCTTTACGTCGTTTCATGGCACGTCGGGGTATACCCAGTCAGCTGTACTCCGACAATGCGTGTTAACACCAGGAAAACAGTGCGTGTAGTTCGGCAAAATCGACAACGAGAACAGTGACGTCAAAATGAAATAATAAAGGGTATTTTCAATCAAAGTAACTAAATTTGGCAGTAATGGTAACACGAGGTCGAGGGGACGCCACGCGGCCGGCAAGGGGTATTTGATAACTAATAGAAGAAATGGGGTTCTAAAATAAAAGGGGTTTGTGTTAAATTAGTGTGAAAGTGTGGATGTTAGCAGGCTGGGCTGTCTGATATATATATTATAAGGTAAGATGTTAGATTAAGAATAAAACAGTAATTGTCGTAGTCATGGAGTGAATCACAGAAAAAATATTATGCTTTTATTTTATTTTCTAATCTTGGAGAAATAGTCTGACATGAAGTTTTAAAAGTTAAAAAATAAAAAATTTAATTAATTTCTCTTCACCAAAAAATGAGTTGTGTAAGTTATTAACATAACCTGTAAACCATGCTTGCATTCTACGTTCGTGTGACGAGATCCTGGCCCGAGAAAACAGTTTATGAGGTAGGTGAAAATAAGTAATTTTATGTATTTATATTTGTATTAATAGGTTCTTAACTTCACAAAATACCCTGAGTTCACTCATGCACCAGTTCGGGAAGAGAAGACATGAAGAAGACTAGTTCTTGCTAATAAGATCTTCTTTGTACTAGAGAAACTTGGTTTCATATTTCTATCAGCAAGAACAACAACCACATCACGCATTTCTCTTTTCAGCTCTTGGCACAATGTCGTATCTACACTACCTGATAAGCTGTTTGTTTATAACTGACATATGGCCACATGTAAGACTTCTGTTAGGTTATTCATTTAAAATTAAGTGATATTTACTATTTTTTTTTTGTTTCATACTAATTTCTTTGAATTGTTATTTATAACATTAGATTATGTCTACGAATAGATTGTTTTATTTGTTGTGGTTGGTTACTAAAAAATTAATCGTATTTCTAATTTCATCATGAATCCCCTTAACAAACTATTATTTGAAGAACAGTTAAATTTAACCTAAATTAAATTAAATTTAAAAAACTTGATACACCGCAACCTTATAAAAACATCCTTCAAGATGTGGCAGCAGGTAGAAGAGAATCTATATGAGTGTTCAAAACCAAATAATGGTCACGAGAGTATGAAATACAAACTTTACTATTAGTAAAGTAAGTACTTCTTACTAGAAGTGAAGACAAATGGGAAAAATCTGTTTTCTTTTTCTAGACATAAACCATTTGAAAGCCAATATTAAAAACACAGCTAATACATTTGGAATTGTTAATGTATTAGTATACGTAGACAGTGTGTATAGAGATAATGCTGTACACAATGAACAGGGCATTTTTGGTACAACACATATTTTTCAAGCCCACCTTCCATTTCTGAATCATACAATCATGAGACATAGTAATCATCATAGGAATACTACATATACGATCACACATAAGTAACACACATTTATTGTTCTTTCATACTACATAACCTAATTTTTAATATCAACGAATGTCACAAAAATTTTTCTGATTATATGTGGTTAGGATTAATTTGGATCTTGGCCCCTCCATTACCACAAATACACAAATATTGGGTGGGGGGTTGACTATATGATAATAATCATATCCACTGGTAATGTACAATGGATCAGCCAAAAAAGAACAAGTACACATAATTCTATATAACAAATATGCACAAATAAATATAAAAAATAATATAATGATGACAGAGTGTACTCAACCTTGTGGTAGGCCAAAGCCCACCATGACACTGGCCCAGGATTGAAACATTGGGGTCCTTAAATATAAGAACAAAGCTTTCTATATAGCAAAAGTTTTCTACCTGTATGAAGAAAATTATCTAACGATCAGAACAACAATCTGCAGAACAAAATGAGAAAATGGGAACTAGAAATAAGAAAACATTGGAGAACAGTGTCGAAAATATAAGCATGTACAAGAAGCATTACTTTAAAGATGAACTACACCAACAGAAATTTCTTTTTTCAATTTTAAATAAGATGTTCTAAAATGTAAAATGCATTCAATAACTTTTACTATTTCAAAAGTTCAGCATTTTCTTTCTACTTTTCCGATAATTTTTTCGCATATTAAGGCTCCAAAAAAAATTAAAGTTTCCATTTTATTATTTACAGAGGGTTTACTTTATTGTGGGAAAAGTAAATTTAAAAAATTCAGAATTCTCACGGTAACAATGTTCAAGGTACCACAGTATGACTGCTTTATACTTAGTCCCTTGTATTCAGACTCATTTAAAATGTGTATGCACAAATAAAATGTACTTAAAAAAAAAACTCATGTATAAATAAAATTCTATTTCTTGTACTTTAATAAAATAAGAAACACACTGCTTTCAGTACATTTTCCACTTCAGAAATGCTTCCTGCAAGGGTTGTTATAGAAGAGTATCAAGTATAAATAAATGGGCTCTATTTCCAGCCCATTTTCAAATCAAATATTATCCCTCTGCACATGTAGCACAGCTCCCGATATTCACAGAATGATGCCACTTGGCATACTACCGAAAGGTAGGTAATGTTGAGGACTTCTGCCTACTGCGCTGCCATCTGTTTTCACAATACAGAACTAGCCTCAGAACTTTCTGATACCAACTTGTACACCTAATCTTTCATGATAGTGTATATCTTACCTTGTTCGCCGTTTAAGAGGAGACTGAGAAACATCATCATTATTAATCCTGACATTTGTACCCAGGCTCTTTCTCTCAAAACCACCCTGGCACACTGGCTCAAACTTATCGTTGTTTAGTTTCTCCACTACAGACATTTTCTGTTCCATACAGTTTTCTTTCTTGTCTTCACAGATAGCATGCTTATGATGACTGTAACATATTTTAACAACTTTTAGTTTAACTTAAATTGTTATGAAATCGTATACAATGTGCACTCTACTAAAATACTAATATAGTCAATAATTAGTTAGGTCTAATATTATGAAGTTCATGTCACCTGTCATGAAGGTATGAATATTGTTACGTAATGCGGAAAAAATGTATGCCATTACAGAACTTTCTAAGTGTTTCTTGGCTATTCCAGTGGAATCCAGCTGTAATGTTGTGTGCGTACGTGATTCTCAACATGCATTAGACTGTTCCAGACTTCGCCGGCCGCACACACTATGTCAAGGCCGCAATCGATATGCTCTAGTGTTTTCCTTTATTGTTGATGCATATTATGGACTATTCTGGAACACGTGCTATCTATTTAAACAACGACAGCTGCGCTTAGCAGTCAGTTTTAGTAGTGATTTATTACAGTACGGTTCGAAGTATTGTGGTGAAGTGTTATGTGTTTTACAATTGTGTGGGACTTTATTAGTTGACATTTTTATTGTGTGTGAACAATTTTTATTTGATTTGTTGTTAAAGACTATCTTGTTGATTACAAACTGTTTAATTGTGATAATTAAAGCTGGTGATTAGTGACTTTATTGGTGTCTTGTATTTTGTTTTCCAGTGTACCGTACGACGATCTGTAGACCGTCGTAACAGTCGGTCAGAAGCGCGACAGAACCGTTGACATTAGTAACAGTGAACACTTGTACAAGACTAGTGTAATTTGTAATTAATCAAAAAAATGATTCCCAGTCAGATGATGAAAAATTTCCAGGCGCTGCTATTGCAGACAGAGGAACGACAGAAAGCACTAGTGCTGGAAACACAAGAACGCCAGAAAGCACTAATTTTGGAATCTGCAGGAAGCCAAAAAGAAGAACATAATCAGGAGGCAGAGCAATGGAAGCATGAAACAGAAGACATCAAAGCATTAATACAGGAGCACAAACAGATACAAGAACATAGTACATAGAATTGGGTCTCCTACGAGGTGAGCTTAACAAACAAGTTACTAAAATATCAGAGGTACAAGAATCAGTGACATTAAAAATAGCTGAAGTAGAAAAATCTGTATCGAGTGTTGAAGAATCGATGTCTACAAAAATATCTGTCATAGAAGAATCCATGTCAAATAAAATATTTGCAGTAGAACACTCAATGGCAAACATAAGAGAATAAATTAAAAAGTGAAGTTGAGCAGTTCATGAAGATACAACTGAAACAAATTTCTGAACAGACTGTACCAATGATAAAGACAGAAAAAGACACAGAAAATAAGGAAATAGAAAGTCACTTTGCCTGCAGTAGGGACAGTTCATGTCAAGGCTCCAACTTTGACGGAAGCAGTCACTGGGCAACGTACCTTCACCAATTTGAAGCTGCTGCATGCGCAAATAATTGGACAGGGAAAGACAAGGTGGTTGGTTTCATTCGTTCTCGCATTAAAAGGACCTGTGGCAGAACTACTCCAGAAAGTGCCACCTGACAGCCGGAACACTTATGTCGAATTGATGAAAGCTCTAGAATTATGGTGATAAACATTTGCGAGATGTGTACTGCACTCAGTTGAGAGTAAGGTGACAGGTGACAGCATTCCAGGGAGAGTCTTCAAGCGTTTGAAGCAAGTATCAACCGACTAATTAGACTGGCCTATCCTGAAGTGCCAGAAGATTTTTGACCAAGGTTTGCGATGCAGGCATTTACTGATGGCGTCCGAGATAATGAACTACAGCAAATGTTACGAATGGGAAGACACCAGAATTGTGCGGACGCCCTGGTATATGCTTTGCAATTTGAGGGCGCAAAGTCAGCGTCTGGTTGGGCAAGTCATAAAGTCCACACGCTGAAAGATCACGGTGGCACAGATGACGAAGAGGAAGAACAATGAACAGAGACTTGACGGTCGGCACCACAGAATAAAATAAGAAAGGATGGAAGACCGAAGTGCTATAAAGGTGGGAACCCTGGACATCTACGAGATTGTCATGTTAGATTTCAGCAGCAGGGAAACGAGCAATAGTCAAGCCACGTGTGGTGACTAACTGGAGGAACGAAGCCCCTAGACAATACGCAATTGCTACACTTCAGAAAAACGGCGAGAGCTTGGTGGTTACTGGAGTCGTTCAAGAAAGACCAAACCTCGATTACAGTTGACACAGGCACACCAGTTACCATTGTGTGCCTCGACATGGTGAAACATCTCAGCCCAATCTGGTGTTCTTCCAGCTTCTGAACAGCCTGTAAAATTGTTTGGAAAAGTGGAGATACACGTACGCCTCAGTCAACTTGAGTTTGATCATCAAGTACTTATTTCAGACATTGTGGATGAAGCAATTCTTCGTGTGGACGTTACGAACGCATATGCATTTATAGTCGACTTCAAAAACAATGTCTTGAGAATCAGAAAAGAAGAGGTAATGCTCTCTACAATTAATATCAAAAAAATCGATGGACGTGATAAATCAAGTGGCCGTAACTGTTCCACTAACTCCGAAAAGATCATCATGGTTAGAACTGAAGTAGATACTAGGGGCAACCAGTGCTCTATATTCGAACCCCAGTTAGTCAGCACACCAAGCATACTAATTGCCAGAAGTTTAGTAAAACCTGACGAAACCGGAAATGTACCTATTAGAGTGGCGAATACTTTGGATCATGCTGTCACTTTACAAAGCAATATGCTCCTAGGCAAATTGACTCCTGTGGCCTGGATAGCCAGAATAACACCAAGAAGATGCAGTACTACGGATACTTCCGAACTGCCAGAGGAACTTGCAGAATTATTGAACAGATCTTCTAACGACCTCTCAAGTGATGAGGTAAAAGAACTCAGACAGTTTTTACATGAATTTAAAGATTCTTTTGCACTTTGGGGCCAGTCATTGCGAAAAACATCTCTTTTATAACATCGCATCAATACCGGGGTCACAACACCGATACGCCAACCTCTTCGACGGCCTCTTATATCTAAGCAAGAGGCAATGTCTCAGTTAGTACAAAACATGTTGACAGAGGGAATCATCGAACCTTTGTCAAGTGCTTGGTCTTCTCTGGTACTCCTGGTAGCAAAGAAGGATGGTGGATTGCGTTTCTGTGTAGACTACCGGAGGCTGAATGACGTTACAAAGAAAGACTGCTATCCATTACCTCGCGTTGACGATACACCGGACACGCTGTCTGGAGCATAGTGATTTTCCACATTGGACCTACAGAGTGGATATTGGCAAGTGAGTCGTCATCAAGAAGACAAGGAAAAGACCTTTTTCTCGACCCCATGTGGCTTATTCCAATTTAACGTCATGCCATTTGGCCCTATAAGGCATCAGCAACATTCGAAAGATTGATGGACCTGGTACTCTGATGCCTGACATGGAAAACTTGCCTTGTTTATTTAGACGATGTCACAGTTATCGGGAAGACTTTCAAAGACCATTTGGAAAACCTTAAGGAGGTTCTAACTAGAATTCATGGTGCCCAACTGAAGTTGAGCCTGAAGAAGTATTCTCTATTCCAGAAGGAAGTACAGTATCTGGGCCATCTGGTTTCAGCAGCGGGTGTTAGCATGGATCCTAATAAAGTAGACACCGTAAGGGACTGGCCAGTTCCAAAGAGTAAACACAAAGTTTGGAGTTTCCTGGGGTTATGCTCATATTACAGACGTTTTGTGAAAGGGTTTGCTACTATTGCTAAACCACTACATGAGCTAATGGAAAATAAAGAAACTTCCAGTATTTGAGAGAGTGTGATCAAGCATTTAGGACTTCAAAAATTGCATTATGCTCGCAGCCAATCTCGCTTTCCCAGCTTCCAAAGGGAAGTACCTCGTAGACACCGAAACAACCAATACTGATCTAGGAGCAGTTTTGTCTAAAGTGGAAAATGGTGAAGAACGAGTAATAGCGTATTACAGCAAGACGCTTTCTAAACCAGAGACAAATTATTGCATTACAAGGAGAGAATTGCTGGCAACTCTCCAAGCTTTGGAGCACTTCTATAAATCGGGAAGGGCAGTTGGCAAGGTGGCTAGAGTACAACTTCAAAGGTACAACATCGGCAGGGGGTGCCTGCATGGTAATGCAGAAGGCTGATCACGAAGACCGTGCCCGTAAGACTGCTGACATTGCCACAGAAAGGAAGAACAAAATGCCAGCGAACATGTTTAAGCCTTCACTGTAGATTTCCAAGCAGACAGCTGGATGACACAAGATTGTCGACACGAACAGATGACTGATGAAGACATTGGACCGATCTTGACAGCAAAAGAGAAAGGTCGCAGCCGGATTAGCAAGATATCTGCCATGGTTCCGAAGTGCTGAAGAGCTACTGGGCACAGTGGGAATCTCTTACCTTAGAGAACGGATTGTTGAAAAGGGCTTGGGAAAGTGCAGATGGATGAGACGTGGTCATGCAGTTGATAGTTCCCCGAAGTAAAATGCAGTCTGTTTTAAAGGAGATGCATAATGGAATGTCTGGAGGCCATCTTGGCTTTAACAAAACCCTTGACAAAATACAGAAGCGATTTTATTGGCTTCATCTTCACCACCGACGTAGAGGAATGGGTTCGGACTTGTGAAATATGTGCTGCAAGCAAGGGCCCACAAACCAGAAGCAGGTGAAAAATGAGACAGTATGACCGACTGTCTTTCGAGAGAATTGCCATAGACATTGCTCGACCATTCCCAGTTACTGACGACAGAAACTGGTACATCATGGTTGTAGATGACTTCTTTACTAAGTATGCCTACGCAATTCCAAATCAGGAGGTTACCACTGTGGCAAAGGATTTAGTTCACAACTTCTGTTGCCGATATGGAGCCCCAATGGAAATCCATACGTATCAAGGGAGGAATTTTGAGTCAGGAGTGTTTAAAGAATTATGCCGTCTACTCGGAATTCGAAAGACCAGGACACAGCCTCTCCATCCTCAGTTGGACAGAATGGTTGAGTGGTTCAATAGGACACTCGAGCAGCATCTTTGGAAAGTTTTAGACGAGAACCAAACAGACTGGGACCAACATATACCACTATTCCTCATGGCGTATAAGTCAACAGTACATGACACAACCGGCATGACACCAGCAAAATTGGTGTTTGGGCGGGAGATTCGTCTTCCTAGGTACTTGATGTTCAGATCACCTGAGACTCAGTCCCAAGAGCCATAGAATTATTCCTTGCAAGTAGAAAACCAACTGAGAGAAATGAATCGGTTTATAAGAGGATGGCTGAAGATAGCCAGTGATAAAATGAAAACTTGGTATGACATTCGCAGTAAAAGTGTGGGTTTCAAGAAAGAGATCAGGTTTGGTTGTGCAACCCAAAGCGCCGTCGTGGTCACTCACCTAAACTTCAGGCTAACTGGGAAGGATCTTACACTGTGAAAAAAAAAAAGAATCAATGATTTGTCTATCGGATTCAACAGGAAGAACAGCAAAAGTTCAAGGTCGTCCACCTAGATCACCTAGCTAAGTATTACTTCAGAGACAGTTTGCCAGTTCGAGACGAAGATGCTTAAGGAGGGGGCTGTGTTACATAATGTGGAAAAAATGTACGCTATTACAGAACTTTCTGTGTTTCTTGGCTATTCCAGTGAAATCCAGCTGTAATGTTGCGTGCATACATTATTCTCAGCATGCGTTAGCTAGACTGTTCTAGACTTCGCGGGCCGCGCACACTGTGTCAAGTGTTTTTCTATTTTGTTGACGCATATTATGGACTATTCTGGAACACTTGTACTATCTATTTAAACGACAGCTGCGCTTAGCAGTCAGTTTTATTGACGATGTATTCCAGTGCGGTTTTGAAGTATTATGGCGAAGTGTTATGTGTTTTATAATTGTGCAAGACCCTATTAGTTGACATTTTTATTGTGTGTGAACAATTCATATTTGATTTGTTGTAAGAGACTAACTTGTTGATTGCAAACAGTTTAATTGTGATAATTAAAGCTGGTGATTAGTGACTTTATTGGTGTCTTGTATTTTGTTTTCCACTGTACCATACGACAATCAGTAAACCCGTCGTAACAATATATTTTGTTTAGAAAAAATGAGTTCCTTTGATCAAATAAGTACCCATAAATTTTGTTTTTAAATTCATATACACAGATATTCAAAGTATACTGTAGCCTGATTTGTTTCAAATCACTAAGTTGTTAACACAGATTTAAATAATTGGCTAATTGTTATGGGTTTAGAACAAAAGCCTATGTGAACACCACACAAATTGTATTCCTATGACTGTTTTATTCTTGGATTTCGTTGTCCATGACATGTCCGTTACTTAACTAAATATCACTATAATATTGACGACTCGGAACACTAAGTTTTTTATAAGTAAAAACGTAAAGTTTTACCTTACAGCCTAAACCGGCTTTCACCTATAGAAGGCTTCATCAGAGGCTGTCGCTAGCAGCGCTGCTCGTCTTGTTGTTGGCGACGAGATAGTGTTTCGAAAGATCGAAGCTGTGTGTGTGTGGTGAGATGTGTTCGAATAATGCGTGCGATTTTAATTGTGTCTGTTCATTTAGGATGTCGTTTTTATTTGTTTTTGCGTGTTTGTATATTTCTAATTGTTCTAGAGTGTCTAGTTTTCGGCCTTTTGTGTGCACGTGTAGTATGTTCATGTTATTGTCGATGTTTTTATATGTGTGGTTTGCTTCAATGAGGTGGTTTGCCAAGGTAGATTCTGTAGTGGTGTGGAGTGCTTTTGTGTGTTCAATGTATCTCTGTTTGAAGCTACGTCCTGTCTGGCCTATGTAGAATGTATTGCAATTTGAACAATTTAGTTTATATACACCGGGTAGATCGAATTTGTTTTGTGCTTTGGGCATGCGTTTTGATAGTGTGTGTTCTGTTTTGTTAGTAGAAACTGACACACTAATACACAACACCTCCAATCACCCAATACAACACAAACTAGCTGCATTTAGAACCATGATACATAGACTTAACAACATCCCCTTAGATGAAATAGACTACAAAGACGAACTAAACACGATAAAATATCTAGCAGAATCTAACGGTTATGACAGAACAATAGTCAGTAAACTCCTACACAAAACACAAAACAAACAACAGACAAAGACAGAAAACAACAAATTCATAACACTAACATACATCAACAAACAGAAAAAATTGCCCACAAATTCAAAAAAGCAGGATACAGAATCGCTTACAAAACTACTAACAAAACAGAACACACACTATCAAAACGCATGCCCAAAGCACAAAACAAATTCGATCTACCCGGTATATATAAACTAAATTGTTCAAATTGCAATAAATTCTACATAGGCCAGACAGGACGTAGCTTCAAACAGAGATACATTGAACACACAAAAGCACTCCACACCACTACAGAATCTACCTTCGCAAACCACCTCATTGAAGCAAACCACACATATAAAAACATCGACAATAACATGAACATACTACACGTGCACACAAAAGGCCGAAAACTAGACACTCTAGAACAATTAGAAATATACAAACACACAAAAACAAATAAAAACGACATCCTAAACGAACAGACACAATTCAAATCGCACGCATTATTCGAACACATCTCACCACACACACACAGCTTCGATCTTTCGAAACACTATCTCGTCGCCAACAACAAGACGAGCAGCGCTGCTAGCGACAGCCTCTGATGAAGCCTTCTATAGGTGAAAGCCGGTTTAGGCTGTAAGGTAAAACTTTACGTTTTTACTTATAAAAAACTTAGTGTTCAGAGTCGTCAATATTATAGTGATATTTACTGTTTTATTGTTTGTAACTGCACACATTTTTTACTTGTTTAAAAATATGAATGTTTCTTTGATGTAATCACTTCGAAGTACAGCAGAACTTCCTATAACTGGAATAATGTCAGTGGGACGCATTCTGGATATCAGAAAATTTCGGATATGAGAGAAAATATTATTACAGTATAATGTATAGTAGTGTACTCTTTATTACTGCACTTAAAGTATAAATAAATACAGTACTTATAAATAACTACAGTATTGTTGAACTGTATTCTTTTAAAAATATTTGTTAACAGTAGTTTGTTTTTTCTTAACTTACTTAATTTTTATTAACTTTCCCTAATTCTCATTAGATCACTTGCAGGTTTCTGAATAGAAAAGGTTTCGATGAACGAATTCCCAGAGATGTATAAAAAAATGTTATATGGCTCAAAATCACCAAGGTGGCGAAATCCAAGTTTGGTTTTATGATGAAAATTCTTAGAAGCTATGATTATGAAAGTTAGCTTAAATCATCACTAAACTTGTGTTTAAACTATATTTAAATGGGGCAAGCATAGAATTAATTTGTTTTTCATAATAGTGTTTTTAAAGAGATGCTTAGTTAAAAAAGGTCATTTCGGGAAAGTTTTTAAAAATTCAATTGTATATCTAAAAAAAAAAATATTATCTTTTTTTACTTTATACATAGCGTAAGTATATAGTTAGTATTATGAAATAAAAAAACATGTAAAATATTACCTACAATAAAGCTCTGAAGCAAAAGTCCACCACAAATGAGGTAAAGTTACTATTTTCAAGTATAAAATTTTCCAAATGAAAAAATATAAATAACTTTCATAATTAAATTACCTTTACATACAAAGAATTAAACTTTTTCAATAAAATTATAATCTTATTTTATGAAAATATCTAAAGTTGTACGTTTTTTTCGTAATTTAAGTAGTGTTCCCGGAAATGATTGGGTGTTCACGGAATGACACGTGTGTTCCCTCAACGACGATATGTAGGTACAGTATGGTTATATTGAAATGATAAACGTGTAAAAAGTTTCGGAAATGAATAGTTATTTATTAAACTAGCTACAAGGTTTGTATTTAACATAAAATTAACTTTACTTAGTTTTAATCAGTTCTCATAATGCAGTCTTTTTTTATTAAAGTACACAGCCAAGTACAACTAACAATCACAGATCTATATTTTCAGTACGTTGGTGATAATCACCCATACTAAAGAACAATAATATCAAATCTAAATTAAATTATAAAACAAAAAAGAGTTTGCTTATGCATAGACAAAAATTACAAAAATATTAGAATTGTTCGAAAACATCAACATCAGTCTCAAAGTAATAATACTCTCGGTTCTGTTCTTTTTTCAGTAAAGGTGTAGGAATAATATTAATTATTTGCTCAAAAGCAATATATGACACGTCTTTTGATTCTAGTTTAAATTTTCTGGCACTATTATGCACAGATCTCAAGAAAGTTACTAAAATTTCCCCATCATCTTTATCAACACAAGTCTGACTGGTGGCAACATATCTGTAATAGACATTTTCCTTTTGAGTAGGTACTTTAATTAATAAAAATGTCCCAGGGGAAATTAAATTTGGATGTAAGTTTTCTTTGCCGTGGCCGTAAGATGTACCAGCTTCAACACTATTGGTTTTTTGTTCAGCCTGTTGACGAACAGAGATTGCCATTAAATCTTCCTCATCCGATGAAGATGAGTTATAAATGCTTTTATAAACGTTATGTCTCTTCTTGAATGTCAGCAGGTCTTCAAAATCATTTGTTTCCATGGGTTCTTCCGGATAAGGAGATTCTATCACAGGCGTATAAACATCCATGGATTCGACTACGTTCGCATTTAAATCACTAGAAAATGTGGATAGTTTTAACTCCTTCTGAAAATGTTCGTGTTGATATACTTGTATTGAAACTTCTGGCCCTCTGTGCCAGGTAATTTTCGTGATATTCATAATACCTGGTATAGCATCTAAAGTTTTCGGGACCATATTTTTTATGCTAGTGATGTCATCATTATGGATTATTTTTACTTGAATAGCAGACTCTGTGAACAGATTGGCAAAGTCCGAGGCTGTTTTAATGTCCTTTCCCATTAACACATGGCTGTCGGCAGTTCTTTTAAGAACGCCACCTACGCAATCCATGGGCCCTTTTCCATGCCCAGGTTCACTGAATGTCCAAGTAGCTTTTGTTATTTGCTGGAATTCATGAATCAATGTTTGAAGCCAAAGATATATATTCGTACGGTTGCGGTATTGGGATGTTGGACCGTCAGAGTAGATATGGAGAGTGTCAACATTTTTGTTTTCCAGAATCATTGTTAAGATCGGTTTCATATGAGCCCACACTGCATGGGCCTGGTGATCCAAATTTTCACTCACTGTAGCAAAAGATCTTGATTGCAAAGCATTGTTAACGTTTCGTGAATAATATACGCCTGTATGAATAGATAACTGATTTTTGGCAAAATGGGTGGACTGAATTTCATTTGCGTACTTAGTAGTGTAGTTCTCTGAGAAGTCTATCTGTATTATAATCTCTTTTTCAGTTAAGTTTTCTTTGAGCTCTTTTTTCAGTTTGTTGTAACTATAAATGCTATAGAGATGTTTTTTCATTACTGGAATGTCTTCAGCTAAAGCCATTTTTAATTCTTTGACTGTACTCGAGATAGCAACCTTTTTTGTAATTTTAAATGTCTTCTTCTCACCTTTTACAATTTTATCCTCATTAATGGACTTCCACTGAAAATATATCAAAGAATCTTTGTTGTCACCTGGCTCGAACGTTTGATTTTTGCATTTATCACACAAACCATTCGTACAGTCATAAGAAGTTACGTCGCAACTGTAATCCTCAATCAACTTTTCAGTGCTCCCGTGATTAAGCTGTTGTGAACTTTTCAGTTTATTAAGTTTTAATTCAAAATTTTCATGCTTAACGCACAAACAAGTTTCTCGGTCTCTTAGTTTTGGAGCTACAACCGAAAATGGCTTTGCCCTTAGTAGTGTCGCATAAGGTAAATTAATACCAGTTTCTTGGACGAATTTTTATGTCAACGCTTTAACTGTGAATAAAAGGATGCGCTTTTGTTTTTTAATACCATTTTTCTTTACGAAATCTCTCTTAGCTGGGCACATCCTACTGATGTCATCTCTTTCGAAGAAATTTATGACCTTTTGACGAACTTCTGGCTTCAAAACTATCTCGCGAACTTTGGCATCAGATGTCATAATCGATTTATTGTTTTTCTCTTTTGGTAAAAACTTCTTGGCCATATGTAGTAATTTGTATTTTCTCAAGGTAGTGCCACTGACACATTTTTGGAAGACTTCTCTCTCTTTGGAATTTTTTTATAAAGTATCAGCCTTTTCTTGTAATTGCGTCGTCAATACTTCACTAAACAAAAGGCTTTTGCGCACTTCAGGAGGTACGTGAATATCTTTTATTAAAGCATTAACTTTGCTGTTAGGAGTGGAAGGTAACGCTTCTCTTTTTTCGTCCCTTCTTTTTAGTTTTTTCTTTAAAGACTCAATTTTACATTTCATTTGAGCTATGGTTTCTTCCTGTTTTTTTTTTTTATTTTACGGTATGCTTTTGCTCTATCTTTCCGTACTATTTTTCTTCCTACTTGTCTTCTTACTGAAGGGGTTTACAGCTGAATCATCATCTGAATTTGGAGGCATATTGCTAACTATACTTGCCAATGCCTTTTTCTTTTCCCTGTATTTTTTGATGCTTTTTTCCAATTTTTCCTCTGCTTTCGCTTCTCCCGCTTTGTCATCTCAGTAATGTTCTTCACTTTCTTTTCTGCTTTTTTTTTTGATAGTATGCTCTGTCTTTAGCCCTTTTAATCTCTCTCTGTTCAGGAGTCATCTTATCTAAAAATTTTCTTTTTCTAGCATTAGCTTTTTCTCTTTGGCGTAAATAAGCCGAACTATCTTTTTTCAACTGCTTTTTCGGTCTTTTGTTATTTTTACCCGCTTCGTCAGACTCCATATTGCTACAAAAAACCCATGTATATCTTATTAAAAATTAATTAAACACAGCTTATATAGTAATTTAACTGAGAAATTTAATAGCAGATATCACTTCGGGAACGAAACAGTCATCTCGGGAACGCCATGCCATAATCATTTCGGGAACGTGTCATCATGTCCGGGAACGTTCCCGATATGACCGTTCACGAAATGATGTTTTCAAATAAACGCGCACTTTATATTGACAGCAGCCATCTTAGATGCAGTCTAGCAAGGTTAGTGTAAAATATTTTAAGTTATTTTTTAAGCATTGTACTTTAAAAGGTATTTTTTCAATATTTCAAACTAATAAACGCATTCCCGTAATGATTAACTATTGATGTACGCTCTGTAGATACTGAACTGAAAAGTACTTACCACTTAATTTTAATTAATCTGGCGGAAAACACTAACGACAGCTGCCTGACTACCTTTTCCTACCACAACTGCGCACCAGCGTCTAAAGGCAGCGTTCAGTATAAACTATTTTCAGTCAGTTACAGCTGCGTTCACTGAAATGACGCATACGTTGTCGGACAAACGTTTTAGCATATTTGTATATATAATAATTTTATTTTTTGATTAATACGGTACATAATTAAGGTATTAGATAAAATTGATGGCTAATAAGCACTGAAAACTGTTAAATATGTTTTTTTAGGGAATTCTAGGTGTTGGTTTCTACGGATCAGTACTTTGGGACGCGTTCTCGAAATGACTTTCCATACATATATTTTGAAATAATATTAAAAATGATTTACTTTTGAAGTATATTGTATGATGTACAGTTAAAACGAATAAATTTTAGTAGTTACTAGTGTTCATTTGTTCAATAAAATTGAGATTTTATTAATTTATTTGCTGGCGAAGCAAATTCTCCACCTTGGTGATTTTGAGCCATATATGTTTCCGCAAAACTGTGTAGTTGTCTAAATAAACTAAGCTGAATGAAATGTAATGTATTTTCGATGTACATGTACAAAAGACCTTTCATACTTTTGAAATGTAATGAAACTTTTTAACTTACACAGCTTTTGTAAAGTAAACTAATTCATAGAATTTTTTGAAGGTACCTCATATGTACTGAGATGTAACAGAATCTACATGTAATTGATGATAATGGCAGTCCACGGGTTATAGCACCTATTAACCTTCAAGACTAACATTCAAAGGTATTATGAAGTTCAATACAATAAGTGTTGGTTGACAGAATTCTATACACTGTAGTCAACATAGCCATTGGATCATCTAGCAATGATCGTAATAACTCAAGAATGTTACAGAAAGAAAGATACCTTTTTTTAAATAATACTTTCTTCATGTAAGATGAGCAATTTTCATATGTTACAATCGAATTTTAAAATTAACATCAATGTTATTGAAAACATGCACAGACTAAAATAATTTAAAGAAATAACTGATGATTTAAGAGACCATAATAATAAAAGTATTGTGTGTTAAATAAGACAGTAGAAAAAATTCTTTACTCAATTTATATGAGCAATTATATACTGATTGAAAATAAATGCTTATATTCTTTTTTTTTACCATGCTCATACCGCATACAAAATGTGGCAACAGACAAGTGTACGCACACATATGCGTGCGTGCACACACAATCATCTTTGTCATTTTGTCATTATCATCATTATTATTAATATAGTAATTTCATAAACCACTTCTTTAAGAACATGGGTTTGTATATCTTGGAACAGAACTCAATGAGGAGAACAAAATCTCAAGAGACATAAATAGAAGAATCATGGGTGGGAAAGTGCATATTATGCAAATCTTAATCCTCTCAAGTCCAAGCTTCTGTCTTATAAAACCAAAATGAAACTCTACAAAAGCTTGATCAGACCAGTAGTGACTTACGGAGCTGAAGCAATGCCACTCACGGTTGTATCAATAAATTCATTGAGACTATTTAAAAGGAAAGTACTGAGAAAGAGATATGGCCCAATAATAGAAGCAGGAGAATGGAGATGCATTTTAAATGCTGAAATTGATGAAATATTGCAGTGGGAAGATACAGTGCGCTTCATAAAACCAAGGGAGATAAACTGGCTGGGACATGTGGAGAGTACCACAGGAGAGATTGCCCAAGCAAGGGCTAAATGGAAACATCGAAGGAACAAGGAGAAGGCGCAGACCTAGAAGAAGGCAATGGATACTTGAGGTGGAGGAAGACTTAAGAATGATGGGCGTACAAATCTGAAAAACACCCCACTGTGTCTTCTTTATCAGTACAACTCTCACCACACAGAAGTCACATTGTTCATTAAATTATTATAACAGTTTAAATCTAGAACAGTGAAAAAGTGTAACGGCAATGTGTGAAGCTCTCTCTCTCTCTCTCACACAGACACACACACACACACGCACACGCACACGCACACGCACACACTTTCACAGGTTTTCAGATAAGAAGATTATGACGTAGCTACAAAAACATAAGTTAACAGAAAATCGTAAATCACAGGGATCATCACAACAGTGATGCTTATCATATCTTTGGCTTGTCAAAACATGAATTTGCATTGATGGATTTTGTAAACAAATTGAAAAAATATAGTGTAAAAATCTATAAAAAAGCAATTTATGTAGTAATATCAGACCTACTGAAAAACTTGTGTTGTCAATTTGTGTCACACTGGTCCAGTTCTTCTCACTCAAGCATTATGCCATTTGTTCTGTTATTATCTCATTAATCAACTCATTTTCTTTTTGACCTACCAATATCTTTTGTTCCTCTGTGACTACAAAATAGTACCTTTGCTTAGACAGGTATTTGTGTTCCCTCCTTGACACACAGTCCTTTCACCCTTCCACTGTGCCGATTGAATAAAATCGGCGCTAATACGCTAAAGAAAAATAGGTTTCTGTATTTAGCGGTGGGCGTTCTGCCGTACTGTGTTTAATGGTTAGCGCGGAATCTACATGAGGTAACGAAGCGGCGCTTGATTGGTTCTGCTCCCTTGCGGACGCCTCAAAGCGCGAGTTGAAAAATGCGTAGAATAAACGGTTCCGAGCTTGTCTGATTTCGCTGCTCCAACTAACCACCTCGCCGCTCTCCGACAGAGAAGTTTTTTTTAATTGTTCATCTTCCACCTATGGCAGGCTAAATTAAAACAGATCTGCGGTAAGTGAGTGCAGTATACTTATATATATATTTAATTTAAAGTAACGTAAAAGGGGTTTTGTTTAATATACGTACAAGAATGAATGAAAATTGTTAACCTGTTACACGCACGCCACGTGGCGAATTAGAGTATGCAAAATGAGTTAATTGTATGAGTAATTGAAGTCTTAACTAAGGCCCCGTAATTGACCAATGTTAACGCAAAATAATATGTACTTTAGCCAAACTTAATGCTTTCAAAGATAGGGCCACATGCCCGTATAACCTGTTGTAGAGTGTGTCAAACTTTCATTTCAAGTAGGCCTAAAGCAGTGTTTAAAATTATAAATGGATTTTGGTGCGTGTGAGAGTAACCTGGAGGAATAAGTGATGGAGCATCTCGCTGATAATATTTGTATGCTTAGGGTCCCTCGCTTCAAGTCGAGGACCGGCTCCGGGTCGTGACCTGGGCTGCCGAGCATCGGGGGCTCTCGGCTTCATCTGCCGGAGGAGAACAGCGAGGAACAGGCCACACCAACACAAAAATGCTTTAGACCAGGACTTCAAACTCCACACCAGGGAATAAATCAGGTGACACCAACCCAATATTACTTTTTAACACAAGTGAATGTAACCTACTAGAACTCGTGGGCATATAGCGACACACCCTAAAATGACTTTAAGCTTTACACATTTCAACTGGTTCCCCGGTTAATGGGACAGAATAGTGCGCGGACTTGGGGGGGAATCTTTTGTACATTTTGTAATACTATTTATATTAAGTGTGAGCCCAGAGGTTGGCATGTATCCGTGGCTGATTACCATTCAGGCATATAAATTTCTTTCTAGTTTTCAGTAAAAGGGTTACCTTAGTGCTAGTAATTCTATCATTCATCATGTAATTTCACAGATTAAATTTAGTTTTCAATTGATTCTTTAATTTCACATATTTATATTCAGTTTGGGTCCTAAATGGATAGGAGTTTCTTTTGTTAGTTTCAGTCGGGTCCCCAGTTTAATCCTGTATAGGCGGATTTTTCATGCAGACTTGAACATGCTCCAGGGACAGGTTTAGTTAGGCACGATCTTGCCTAGGAACATGTCGGCCTTTGGGCCAAATTAATTCATAGAGGTTATAAAGCATCATGGCACATTACTGTTATTAAATTTCTTTCACGAAAATATTACTGTTATTAATATTTCACAAAAAAATTTATCACGCTTGTGCCGAGTTTTGGAATACTCGGCTATTTCCCAGTTAATTATGTGACTGTCATTGCGGGGTATGTGAATTAATTACCTGAGCGGAATCTACTCTGTTATCTGCATGCTTGTTTGCCGATCTGCGCGCTCTCTGTGGGGAGCGATACGTAATATTTTTCCTGTGACTGCGCTGGGCAGTACTCGCCAGGCAGCCGAACGCGACGCTTCAACCATTCTATCTCCCGGCGGCGACCAGTTGAATTTTTGTCTGCTAAAATCTATCATGATTAGATAATCGACTACGCGACTCTCCGGTAAGTCTGTTCAAGGTAACTTACTTATTATTTAATAAAAGAATTGTAATTTAGCTTAAATTAATGCCGATGCAATGCGATATATATACGGAAGTCACCACGTGGCCAGCGCGGGTTAAATTCTGTTTATGCAGGTCTTGAAAGTTAACACTGGCTGAGTTAAAGTATTTATAAAGTATTTATGGCTGTGTATTTTTCCTAATTATATCATAATCATATCATTATAATTAAAGGGGGCGTAAGAGAATGTTTTATTAACTAAATGTAGAGGTATATGAAACTGTATATGTATTATGAACCTGTTTAAGTTTGCAACTCATTTCGAAATTGTAATAAGAGTTATTAAGTTGACGAACTGTCTATAAATACAAGTTATTTAATTCTAAAATTTTTTTACTGAAGGTAATTTCAGTGCATTCTTAAATTTTCGAAATTTTCTTTTAATCTGAGCATGTGGTAGTGTGTGAATTATGCTGGAGTCATGAATATTAGGGGGATCGTGAATTGGGTAACATTTGAGTAATTGTCAATATATATAATTGTTCAGGGTTCCTGACCTAAGACGATTCCCGATTCACTTCTGCTGGTGGCCGAACATCTGCCACCAATGGCATTAAAACGAGTGATTCTCCGTCTGTGCCGTCGGGAGGAAGAAATGGACAATACATCATGAGTACCTCAGGTTTTGTGCCGGATTATACCAGGTGACATTTAACCCATTTATATATTTTTTTTTTGGCCTCTACAATGCTGAACATCTGATTCTCTTCCTGGAACATCTCCAGTTAAAGTTTGGTACACAAGTCCAGCGAGACAATTAGTGCTTGTAAATTTTGTCAGTGTATTTTACTAAGGCTTAAGCCCCCTGAGTAAGTGTGAGCCCGGACGGGGTCATGCGTCACCGAATTTTGCTGCGAAATTTTCTTTTAGGGTAAAAGTGTGTGTGACTTAAGATTACTGATTTATTGGGGGGTGAATTATGCTTGCATTGATTAAGGGTATTCATAGCTATATGGGTTTTGTTTTTTTTAGTAGATTTAAAGGTTTGGGGAGGTGCTGTAACCTGTGGACGTCACCTGTTGGTGCCGTTAGCTACAGGTCTATAGCATGTTTTAGGTTGCTGGATCTGGTGGTGCGCATGGCCTCGCCTGTGGCCAAGCCAATTCTGTATGAACACCTCAAATGTGTTTTATTAGGGGCTGATGTTATACAGTTTTTTATTAAAATTGTCATTATATACATATTTTATAAAAATTATCTTAACTCTGTAATAATTCAGTATAAGTAAAATTTCATTCATTTTCTTTTACTGCCATAGCCAGTGTATTACTAGTTCAGTTGTTAATATGAGCACACTATTGGTTCTTACTTTTCAATCATAAACCTTATTATATATATTTTATAAAATTTATCTTAACTCTGTAATAATTCAGTATAAGTGAAATTTCATTCATTTTCTTTTACTGCCATAGCCAGTGTATTACTAGTTCAGTTGTTAATATGAGTACACTATTGATTCTTACTTCCAATCATAAATTCTGTTATACATTTTGTACGGCCGTGCTGCCATGTTGACCTGGCGATGGCACATTCCTATCTGGGGGAACCTTTCTAAAATTTTGAATACTTGTAATAATTTCATTGGTTGCAAGCAGTCATACCCGGACGGGTTAATGGATTGGGTTGTGAAAAGTTTTTATGGAGGCTGGGCACTTTACCCTTTTACAGTAGTTTGGGATGGGGGTCTAGGTCACTGATACTGAGGATTGTATTCTTCGGCGGCATGGTGAAATGTATATGGGCTGCCTGCCAGGTGAACATGTGTGTAATATATATATGTGTGTATATAGATATGTGTGTGCTATGTGTATTTATGTAACTATATTGATTCATGTTCTATTTATGTATATTTGGGAGAAATTATTATGCTAATGTTGACATATATTCCAAGTTTATGAGATTACACGTGCATATTTTCAGAGGATTGTAATGACAGGGAGGGGAGTAAAAGTTTGTAACAAAAGTTTTTTCAATTCTATAAAAGTGTATTGTATACTGGGAGTGATACTTACATGTTATTTGAAATGGCTGAATAAAATTGTTATTGTTGCTTAACAACGAGTTTAATTGCAAGTCCCGTCATACTGGACCCAGCGCAGTTTTGGCTTCTCTAGGCTCTTGCCTAGTTTTAAGTAACTAGTGACCCCTCTTTCAAAAAAAAAGTTTTTTTTTTTATAAAGTCTAAAAGTTGAAAGAGGGGTTACACGCTTAAATTCTTTTTAATTTATTATGGTCACTTGTATTTTGACTGAATTATGATTATATTTCCTCCAAGTCTAAGTGCTCAGTGTGGGAGCACTTTATAGTAGTATCAGGCATTATGCCAACCCTGAATTTTAGTATGCCCTGGGGGCACGGGTGTTACACATATATATGGATTATTATGTATTAAGATCTTTCAATAGGTGTTGCGTTCAAGGATATTTATGAATTGTGAATTATGTACCTTCTGGGGTGAAAGAGGTGTGGCAAGATATTAATGTTGAAAGTTGTAATTGTCCTGTGATGTGGAACGTGTGTATGTGTTGTAGTTGTAGACATATATATTTATATGTCCATTTATATGTATTGTATATTCATGTGTTATTTCTGGGGGTTAGGTATAGGGCTAAGTGGGGAAAAGTAACCCCAATTGTAAAAGAAAATCATTATATTAATTTCATTTAAATTTTCTAATTATTTTTAAAGCAAAAAATTAACCAAAAATATTTTAAGGAGAATGCACTGATTTTTTTGGGAGATAAATATTTAACGTTTTGTTATAAAAAAAAAGGAGAAGGATGTAATAAAAATTTATTGGTTGTTAATTTTGTGAGTTTTAATTGCAAGTCCCGTCTCACTGGATCCAGCGCATTTTTGGCTTCTCTAGGCTTTTGGCCTAGTTTTAATTATCTTGTGGCCCCTCTTAAAGGGAAAAAAAATTTTTCAAAAAACAAATTTTTTTTATAAGTCAACAAAATACTTAAAGAGGGGTCTCACCACATATTCTTTGATCTGTTTGTTTATGTTATAAGTGCTCAGGCTATTCCGTATAGCCAACACGTCATAGCAATAATCTCACAGAACTTCAATATCGTGTATTTATCTACTTTACCCTTAATAGATCTTCTTATTATACCGCAAATGAAGTTATTTAACAAATAAATTTCTCTATTTTTTTCTCAATATCAACTTCGCCATGGTAGGATACATCACAGCCAAGGAACGCGAAAGTGTTGACTTGTTCTTTTAATTTATCTTCTAGCATGAGCTTACGTTTTATGTGATTGCTGCCTTGTAATATTATAGACTTCGTTTTGCTTGTCGATATCTGCAGGTCACAACATATTGTATAATTATGTTCTGAAAACAATATGTAATAATGCAATTATTTTGATGATGTAAAACAAACTGTTTCAACTCCTTCACACGTGCATGCGTGCTTGCGCGCGCGCGCGCGCACACACACACACTAGTTGATCTGTTGTGTTTGATATTTTCTCATGTATCTGTACACAGGACCTGACGATGACAATAAATATTGCCAAAACGTCAACACAACCCATTTAAAATTTGTGTTATACTTTTTTGACTGATCCTCGCAAGTCCTTTATCGTTAAAATTCATTGATTGATGGTCACTACAAAATTAAGGATTTATTGTCTTCAATATTAAAATTTGCAAGCTATCGCTTTCCACTCCGTTACAATATCCTATAAATACCGTGCCCTCAAATATACCTCACACACGATTTCTTAAGGCACTGAAAGGAAAAAATAAAAAACAATTAAAATTTACCAATTCATTTTTACACGTAAATTTTTACAGCTTTGAAAAATTTACTATTCTCATTTTATATACTATTAACTGCCATATTTTAACTGGACTGTAAAAAAATTACTTGCAATCTTCTCTGTCATCGGCTTTGTCATTGCTGTCTTTGTCATTATCACTGCTGTCAGAACTAGTGTCTGAATGTTTGTCCCAAAGTTCGTTATCTTCTGAGCCATCGAGTTCATCTGAAATGCCACAATTTTTAAACCAACTCTGGTAAAATCAGTGCCCATGCAGTTTTGATCCACTCACAGATTGTTTCAAAACTGACCTTTTTATTTTTCCAAAAGGTGTATATGAGTGTTAATTTTTTGCCATCTAATGAGTATATACACAGTGCATTCAAAAAGTCTTGGGACTGATGCTGCTATAGACATACAGATGGAGCTATCTCTGTCACAGCTGGAACACTATGTGACAACCTTCACCCACTTCCTGTGAAAATTGCATTGTTGAGGACTCATTCCATAGTAAACAGCGACACTGTTAAGTTTATCTGGTTTTTCCTTGTTGTCATAATTTTTGAGATGGAGCAAAGAGCTGCAATTAAATTTTGTTTTAAATGTGGAAAAAGTGCGACAGAAACGTTTTCGATGATGCAACTTGCATATGGAAAAGATTGTTTAAGTCGTAGCAAAGTGTTCGAGTGGTATGCACGTTTTAAAAATGGTCGTGAGTCTCTAGAAGATGATAAAAGAGATGGGCGCCCCTCCACAAGCGTGACTGACAAGAATGTCAAGCGTGTCTGTGCTGCACTGTCCGTCAACCGTCGGCTGAGCGTCCAGATTTTATCAGAAGAGATCGGCATCAGTGTGGGTAGTATTTACACTATCATGCATGACGTACTCGGCAAACGGAAACTGTGTGCCAGGTTCGTTCCACACTCATTAACAGCAGAGCAAAAAGAACAACATGTGGAAGCGTCGCGAAGTCTCGTTGAATGGGCCGATGACAACCCGAATTTCTTACAGGACATTGTCACAGGCGACGAATCGTGGTGTTTCCAGTATGACCCATCTACCAAACGTCAAACAGCTGAACGGCGTGACCCAGGAGATGGCAGACCCATGAAAGTGAGGGCCACAAAATCAAAAGTGAAAACAATGCTGATCACATTTTTTGATTCAAGGGGACTGATCCACAAACAATTCTTGCCACCCGGCCAGACTGTAACTGGACAAAGAGGTACTTGATCGCCTTTTGAAAAGAATTCGCAGGGTTAGGCCAGAAATGTACCGATCAGGGGAGTGGTTTCTTCTGCATGACAATGCTCCAGTCCACTCATCATTGATTGTCTCACAATTTCTCGCTGGAAAATCAGTCACAGTGATTAACCATCCACCCTACTCACCAGGTTTGGCTCCGGCTGACTTCTTTCTGTTCCCTAAGCTGAAGGTGGCACTGAAGGGGCAGCGTTTTGATAATGTAGAGACAATTCAGAAAATGTGACAGCTGTTTTAAACACGATTTCGAAGGAGAACTATGCGCATGCCTTTCAACGATTGTATGAGCGATCTAAAATCTGTATAGAGAGGGAAGGGATGTATGTTGAATAATAAATAATAAAATTTCATTTATCTGAAAAGTTGTGTCCTTAATAGCGTTAGTCCCGGAAATTTTTGAATGCAGTATGTAGGTCCTTCTTTCATGGTGGCATTGAATGGTTTATTTATACAAACGTACAAAGGTTGTAGTACAGACATTAACCCTCCCAGTATGATTATAAGATCAGTTTTCCAGTGCTACAAAGTTTTTTCACCTCATCTGTCGTCTGTCCACGAAAACTATCCAGGATCAGCATACTTCTTTTTGCCATTAAAGCTCCATTTTGATTACCCCACACTCTTGTCATCCAGTCGACAATAAGACAGTTCTCCAGCCAGCCCTTTTAATTCACTCTTATAACTATTCCAGGCAATTTAGGTTTGGAATATTTTTGCATTTGAATATCAGTTAAAGTGATTTTTTATTGCTGTCTGCTGTGATAAATAACAATACAGTACATCTTTGTTTCTCACAGCCACCTGTTCTTACGACCACGCTTTTTTCACCTTTCTTGTTGACTATTCCAGCCTGAGGCATTTCAAAATACACAGGTGTTTGATCCACCTTTCCTATTTGAGGAAGTGGGTAAAATGTCATCACATTTTTATGATGTGCCTGTGAAACTGCAACACTTTACTTCATATGCGTGAGCAGTTGTAGTTCGTATTCTGATGGATAATGAATTGCGTGCAAAGCATAGTACTAACCACCCACAACTTGCTTTAAAATTTTTGAATTCAAGTTCAGTTGCAATTTTCTTGGCTTCCAAAAAACACACAGTTGATATCACAAAACCACAGAGATTTTCTTCCACTTGGGGAAACTCACTTTCTGACCATGAAAACTCCAACAGGAGTCACTTTGGAGTGAGTTTTTTGCCAATCACAAATACAACTTTCACAGAAATTATATTTACGATCCATTGCTGTGTTTCAATTTTCTTCTGCTTCTCTTATTATCTTGAGCTTCTCACTTGTGTATGAACGACGCCAAGACAACATGCTGTATTTGCTCTTAATTCACTTATTGCAGTAATTAAACTACTATTAACTGGCTAACCTGTGTGGTAAACGACTATAAGCGATGGTATAAACTCTAATGCAACATTCTGTACCTATACAGTAGAGTGTCGATAACTGGTTGAATGTAAATAGCCGGAAACAAGCATAAACAAAGTTCTAGAAGTGTGAGAGTGTAACCTATTTGTAGGTAATATGCTATGAGTCATATCCGTTGTGACAACTGCTTTCTCACACTGGATTGATTTAGAGTTGGAACAACATAGGTTTACATAAACTATTTTTGTGCCAGGAATTAACGATTACTTGCTATCGCTTTACTAAATAAAAATGGTATTTTTCATTAGGCTTTTGTAAAATTTTGTTTTAATTCTAATATAGTTTTGATAAAGTCTTTAGCGAAAGGAAGATGAGTGTGTTGGAAGATGGAGGGAAAAACTTTTTTCACCACATATAAGATTATTGTGCTGGGCAGGCAGGTTTAAATTTTTTCTAACATAACACGCCCCTGCCATTTTTTCGGTTCAATTTTGTTAGAAATAGGTGCACAGTATATTTGAATAAATGCAATATATACTAAACAGTACAGATGAGATAAACCCCTCTGTTCAGGCGAGTATTCTTGTCTAACCCCTCTGTTGATGATTTCTCTTAAAATACCGGATTTTAGATATATGTTAATCTGTGTACCCACATACATATTTCACATAAATCTAACTAGCCGATATGCTGTTGTTCTTTTTTACTTTACAAATTCCACAATTTATTTCTAATAACATTGTCCAACATTGTTTACTATAGTCCATAAAAGCTATATTAAGTCTTTGAGTTATATTACCATCACTTTTATACTTTTTGTTTTTCAGTATGTATGCAGTATCTGACCTTCTGGAAACCCGCTTGTTCCTCTAGTAATATGCAGTCAACAATATTCCTCAATCAGTTGACTATTATCTTGCCACATATCTTGTATAGAGTACTGAGAAGACCCTAGCTATTCTATTATTAGCACAGTTTGTTCTTTATCACAATTTTTTTATATATAGGAAGTATTAATGCCATCTCCCATTCAGCTAGTACTTTTCCTTATAACCAATGCTGATTACTTAGGTCTAGGAATCAATGCTTAGCTTTTTGGAAGGTATTTGTAGAGTTCCATATGTAAGATATCTATTCCTGGAGCTTTACAATTTTTTGTACCACTGCAGGGCTTTCTGTAGTTCTGCAAATTCGATTTTCTCTATTTCATATACAAGATACATATATAAACCTTCACATCCTTCCTCTCCACAGACCATACCATTTTATAGAATTTAATCCATTCTTCTGTCAAAAACTCTAAGCTCACTGTACTTTTTCTTCTTTATTTAGATGTTTCATTATTCTAAATGAAATGGCTTGACATCTGTTGCGTATCATTATCAATACTTGAGACGTATTTCCCAACTCTCTGTGCGCAGTTCTCAGAAGAGCTTTTGTTTTCTTTCTATGAGCTCTATACTCTTCCGCTCTTGGTACTTTTGTTCATTAGCCATTGTAAGTATAATTCCTTCTTCCATTGAACCTCATTTTGTAGTTCATTTAAAATACAGAGTTCCTTCCTTGACTTATATTTTCTCCTTTGTTCTAAGAGGTTTGAGGATAGATTTTCAAAAAATTGTTTTAGTTTCCTCCATTTGACTTCATTGTCTATGCTTACAGACCCTTTGTCCATATACTGTATTGTCTAATACCTGTCTTGAACAGATTTAAGATACTAGGATTCTCTGTCAGGTCAACTTTTCATACGGCTTCATTTGTGTTGTTTATGTCTATCCTGTTTGCACAGCATTTGTCCCCTTCCCAAGAAAAGATCAGAAACCCACAATTTTTCCTAATTAAGGATTACTCTAATCAGAACCAACTCTAAAATCCTGGAGCAACTTCCCTAACTTTTCATTTGTTATTAGATAGTCTACAGTGATCTACTCCTACAGGACATACAGGTGAACTTACGTATATATTTATGTCTGAACAAGGCATTCTCTATCTGCAAGGAATAAAAATTTACAAATTTCATTGTTTTCCATTTTGTTTTAACACTATCTATCCCGTGTTTCCAATTAAATTTCTAACGGGCTGTTGACCAATTCTGTCATTTACATCTGCTGTGATGACTATATGGTCACTTTATATTAAGGACATTCTGTACGTTTTTGTAGAAATTTTCAGTGTCTTGCTTTCTGCCCTCTTCCAGTGCACACACTGTTTCTGATCTTTATGTATCACCTTGTTACCTTCAGTCTGAAAGCAGTGATTCTCTCGCATATCGAGCTATAATACCCAGCTCTTCCATTGTTCACTTACTAGAACAGCATACCTGCCACATCAGTTAATAAACACATTTTCATGTACGCATACTGTTTTATGGTTATATTTGTTTGTTTATTAATGGTGAGGTGTCCCTGTGTTGATTTAATATGGATTAACTTTAATGGGCCATTTAATGACAGGTCTGCGGCACAGTTACAATGCAAATATTAAATCAATGTGATAAACCACAAGACCACAACTGTGATACAAGGCATGTTTTCTGTGTATCCGAAGCTAATGTCTGTCTTCAGATTCTTGCAAAACAGAAACTGAACAATTCAGAAACGATCATAAAATCATTTAGTAGGCCCGAAACAGAATACTTTCAAGAAATTGTGATAAAGTGCGATAATTGTGATAAAATGTGGAAGTTATGTGCACTCTACAGGCAGAATAGTATGTCTGTTACTAGAGAAACTATTCTGATTAAAGCAAATTAAACTGCAGGAACATTAGGCACAAAGCACTGGAAATTCAGGAAAAGTAGACATTGATGTACATAAATAATGCAAAGAAATAATTTGTCTTTATGTAGGTGAACATTAATTTGCCAGAAAGTTTCTAAAAAATATGATGAGAAACTTCTTGCATATCACAAATTTGTTATCCATCTTTGAAGGAATAACTACCTTATAAGGTAAAAGGTAACCTGATAAAACTCTAGTGTGTTTTGGCATGCTATTAAATTCTACCAGTGAAAAACAACCACAATCAATGACGGTTAAGACAATAGGCAATGGTAATGTTAGCATTATTAACATTTGGGACAAAGCTTCCACCCTATATGATATTACAACATAAAATGGCAGCATTCTATTCACTGTTTAACAGAATGTACACAATACCCCTAAACAAACAGGAAACAGACAAAGAAAGAAATATAATATACCAAATTGCTTATGAAAAAGGATACAATAAAAATAATGTAAACAAAATAGAAAATAAAATCAAATATAAAATAAAAACTGAATAATTAAGAATTAATCAAAATGAACAACACATAAATAATAACAACAATAAAAAATGGGCCACATTCACATACATAAATAATACAATGACAAAGCAAACAAAACTGCTTAAAAACACAGACATTAAAATAGCATACAAAACTAATAAAAATAATTTACAAGAACTAAATAACCCGCTCAACAAAGATAGATAATACAACAACAAATGGTATATACAAAACTGAATGCCAAGATTGCAATAAATGTTACATAGAACAAACAAAAAAACAACTGAAAAAACGTTATTTTGAACATCTAAACGCATACAAAAAAAAAAAAAAAAATCAATCTAATTTGGCCACACATGCAATAAACACTGGACATGAATTCCCAGACATAACCAACATAAAACAAAGGCACCATAATGAACATTTGGGAAAATTTACAAATATACAAACACAAAACATACTAATACCTCAACAAATACAAATCAATACAAAACATGACACAATTTTCAAAGCACTCAACATCGAAAAAAACACAAAATACTAATATGTACACCACAATCACACACAATAATACCAATTGAAAATACCAAAAACCAACAGGAAACCATAACAACCAACCAGCACACAAGTAATCCACAAGATTCTAAATTAAAAAGGCTGAGGATGGGAACACTAAGTGTCCTGAAACATGTTCCAAATAAGGAAAAAGCTCTTGAGGTAAAGATATTACAAATATTAAATATATTATATACATCAAGAAACAGACTGTACCAAAAAATGTTTGAATAAAAAAGAAAAATATACCCAAGAAATGTATGTCAAATGGAATTATAGTCAGATGCCAAGAAAATGGACGGCTGACAACAGAACTGATGAAGGATTGGTTGAATGTTATGTGGAACAGAAGACCAGGAGGCGTACAAAACACAGGGGCATTCTTTTCTTTGATTGAATTGAGTGACTCTTAACTCCAGAAATTATAAACATAGTAAGCAATTTAAATACAAATTTTGTTGTTATACCTAAAGGGATGACATTACAACTCCAGGTTTTAGACGTATCAGTAAAGAAGTCATTCATAAACAATTTGAAGAAGTTATATTATAATTGGTTACACCGATAAGTATAATTTTACCCCCACAGGTAATATTAAAACACCTGAGTTGCACAGATGTAAGAATGGTGTGAGATTCTTTGGTCACGTAAGAATTACGAGAACCTCACGTAATGAAAATCTGCACGTATAAATAATTCACTCCTCTGGCGAGACTGAGCAATTCGTGAGTTTTTAAAGAAGAATATTCAAATTATAAATTCAGCTTACCCTACTGGATATTCCCCACATTTCAAAGTAAACTCAAACTGGGAAAGCAGGATCCTGTGGGAAGAATGTACTGTATGACAGGAATAACAGGGTTTATCTGCATCAATGAAAAAATAAATAATGTAGCGATGGCCCAGCAAATATGGAAAACTGATTCCTTAAACGGGTGATATCGCCATGTGGTAATGAGTCAAGTCCCAGCTGCATGCTGCCTGTTCGGTGTCTGAGTGTGAACTGATAAACATGTACATGCACACCATTACGTGAGGTTCTTGTAATTACGTGATCAAAGAATCTCACGCCATTCTCACGCAATTCTGACCAGATTGCTAAAGGCAGTTGCCAGGGGCATTCAAGTCTATCCAGTATGTGAATATTTAATTCAAGCCCGTAAATAGTTCTCATGCTAAAATACCAAACACCCCCTTCCCCCCCGTTGGCTGGAACCCCAGATGGCCAACACACCATAAAACCAATACCTATATATTAGGTATATATATTATATGACAAGATACCAAAAAATTGAAAAGCATGTACCATATCCCGAGACCAAAAAAATAAACAAAAATACAACAGCAAGAGAAAAACTAGACCCCCCTCCCCTAAGTCATGGCAGATTCACGTGAGACCTGGGAGAAAGAATCCTCAACATGTAACGGTACGGAATTGTAGGGCCAACATAATATTTTAAAAATTGTATTCCCCATGTAGCCATTGTTCACCTTTTTAGAACCTCGAGCTGGTCAACCACGTATGCAGTGTTATTACAAAACAAAACGTCTGTGTTTTGTCTCCGCACTCAAACAGTCCAGACAGATGATGAAACAATATACAGTTTTGCGTCAGCCGGGAATCACGAAGAAAATAATGCCAAGTTATGAATTGCACCAGACGGCAAAATATTGCAAAACCCCATGCCTACTTTATAGCGCCTTTTAAAAAAGCACCAATTGGAGTGCAGACTGACGATCACGTGACCAGACTAAACTCCGTGTTTTCTGCCTTAGCGCAGAATGGTTCAGTTCCATTGCAACTCATGGTAGCGCGCCCAGAAAAATCAGCATACAGTTTACTTTAAAAACAGTGGCCTCGGACGTGAAGGATAGGCCGTAAATAATAGTCGGCCTATCCAGAAAAAATAATTAATAGTGAATAAATACTAGAGCGGCCATTAACCATCTAAGTGTTCGAACAAGTAAAAGTCAGCCGGCTATATAAATAGATACATATCTTCCAGTTCATTAAAATATAAAATAATACATTCTGGTGCGTGAAGTTCAAAGTAAGTGACAATAACTAAACAATGTAAACCAGTGTCGGAGTGCGACGAAAATAAGAAAGCGTATCAGCAGGCAGTGCTACAGATCGGACCATGGGCAGTTAAGTACCAGCGAAAACACATAATTAAATGACCCAAAACAAATTATAAGTTGATTTTAATAATAACAATGGTAAAATGAGATCTCTAAGGGAAAGGTTTTGTTTTTTAATATAAAATATAAGAGCAAGGGGAAAAGAGAAAAAAAAACGTATTGGTTCATATAAAATAAGTAATTTGTAACAGGTTAGTAGCAAGGAAGATTTATTTTGTTAATCTGCTAAATTTTAGGTCGTTTGTTATTGATTAGTTGTATTACTAATACAACATAATATGTTCGTGTTTCAATGTGTTTAATAAAGCAGAAGCATTTCTTTTAACATAAATTGCGTATTTATATTGGTACCAGTCACCTCAAATAATCCTTTCTGCAGCTGTGTTCGTCTGTAGAACCTTGGAGAAACACCATACGGTAAGAGTTTAATATTGATATAATTAATATAGTTTCAGTGACGCCCGAGAACAGGGACTCAAGTATTTTATAATTTTCATTAACTTATATAGTTTCAGTGGTGCCCGAACTAGGGACTCGAGTAGTTTATTAGTCTGAATTAATTTATATAGTTTCAGTGGCACCCGTAACAGTTGGACGATTTGTGTGATTTATTATAATCACACAGATCAGGCCTAATTAAGCTGCAGTACGGGTTATTTGAGAGGGAGGACGTTTTTGTAAATTACATAAACATAATGAAATATTATGAAAAATAAATAGTAAGAGGGTTATAATTGTGTAGAGTAGTAAATTAATACTGAATACATACAAGATTAAAATTTCTATGTAACATTTTATAAATATGATAAAAATGGCAGGTAATAGTAATGAAAGTACTGTAATTGATTTTAATGAATCAGATATTAGTAATAGTATTGAAACACATTGAACCCCGAGTGTGGGTCAAGATAAAATGATAGAATTAAATGTAACAGATCAAAGCAATGTGACTGAAGACTCGGGAGTTCAATTAACCCCGACCTCAACAAAATGTAACAGTCAATTTAATAATGATGTAATGAATATGTTAATAACAATATCGAAGGATATGAATGAACAAAAGAATAAATTTGATAAATTGAGCAGTGATGTTAGCGAAGTCAAGAGTAGTTTTGATATACAGAATAGTAAATTTGATGTTATAAATAGTCGTTTTGATGAAATAAATACACAAAATGCTAAGTTTGAGGTTAATATGAATAAACGTCTAAATGAGATGGATGAATGCTTTAATACAATTACAGAACAAATATTAGAATCAGTAAGTAGCAGTTACGAGAAAAAGATTGATGAAATGAATAAACATTTAGAACGTAAATTCAATCAGATACTGAATAAGAAATTAGATGACAATGTTATGGTTATGACAAATATTGATGATGACAAAATAGTGGAAGAGGTAGTGTTAGATAATAAAGTATTGAGTAGTGATGATAATGATGTTAATTGACCATTCTGAGAATATAGTGGAAGTAGTATGTGATAATGAAGTAGTAGAAACAAATGTTTATCAGTTAGTGAGAGAGTGTGATGAAAGTGTAGAGGGGTTACAAAGGGCAAAAATTTCCTGTAGTATGAGTGGAGCACAGACTTCACATGTGTTTTATGAGGACAAAGGTTCCTCCAATGGTTATGTGGGAGACATGGTGTCTCTAAAGGATCCCTTAAGTTGTTGTAGTGATGCATTTGTATCTGGTAAAGCCAGAAAGTATTATAGTAATTTTGTTGTGCCCTTTGCATGGAATGAGATAGTTCAGGGGGGTAGTGACAGGCATGGTGGTGAGAGATATTTAGAGAAAGAGTTGTGTGTAGATGGTGAGATGCAAGTATTTAAGTTTGTGATGGTACAATTCTGGTGCAATATTAAATTAATAAAAACATGGTATAAAAGACCATAATTATTGTATTCATATATTTTTAACAATTTGGTAATAACTATTTAAATATTTCATAATCCCTGTAAAGCTGTGGTGAGTGGACTATATAAATATTTTATAATACGCAAATGTGAATTGACAGGATTCTGACCATTTTTCATTGCAAAACAACAAACTCAGCAAAAAACGTATGTCACATACCGAGATAAAGTGACGAGCCCTGATGACGTCAGCGGTAAGGAATGTATATTTCCGTAAACAACTCAAGGCTTGGCTATATGAACAATAGCCTGATGACGTAGTTTTTACCCCACCTACGCAATGTGAAACAAAGACTGTGTGTCATTTCATCCGAAAGTGTGGACGTAGCGGCCGGCAAAAGGGTTCACCAAGTGTAAATTTTAACTTTTACACCAACAAAAGTGGTTAATTAACTATATAAAATCTCGGAAATGTTGGGGCTGTAAAGTGCAATACTTCAAGATGTGACCGGTAGCGAAATCGGTGAAATCGCGGTGTGCGATGTTTTACCGGACAAACAACCGCAGCTAAGTAGCTGTCCAAAATTTGGTGAGAACGTTCCAACATTTTTTATTTCACGTAAAACAACATCATTCAATATTAGAATGACCAACTCAAAATTCACTTAATGTTAAAATGACCAATTTTAAACAAAATTTTATTTAAATGAGCTAAAAAATAAATAAATTGTACCAGAGCATGAGAGAGAGAGAGAGAGAGAGAGAGAGAGAGAGAGAGAGAGAGAGAGAGAGACTTACATCTTCTAAGTGCTGGGTTGTGCGAGATATATATATGTTTAATGATTAATACTCATTAATCAAATGTTTCATGTTTATTGTGTAGATATTTTGGAGGGTTTGATGTTTACTTTGATGTTTGCTAAACGCACCATGGCGTAATATGTACGTAGAGTCTTTTGGGAAATAAATTGGGTATATCGTTGGTAAAAATTGTAACAAGGTATTATTATTTCAAATAACAATTTCCGCTACTCAAGAGTTCACTTAAACGAATTCCTGCCCTATAGTGACGTTGAAAGGTAAGTAAAATTACAAGTTATTTACATCTACATTTACTTATATCAAGATGGCGCCCGACCTTTGAAATTAAATTAAATTAAAGCAAACACGATATATCGTATATTTTATTATCAGCAATAAACGTAATATAACAAATTGCGCCCGAAAGAATAGGGACCGTATATAGTATAACAAATGGCTCCCGTAATAACAGGGACTCGACATATAATTTTATGTCGGTAAGCCTACAAAGAGAGCGGAAAAGTTATCTGAGGTAATAAACACAATTTTAATACGTAAACATAACCCAACTTTTACGAGGTTATGTTATAAGATTGTATGCATGCGTGTATTATAAAATAGCAAACATGAGTACTAATGACAATATTACATTAGAAATCAGTACAGCTGATGTAGATATTACGAGTGAGATGGACGTTAAATTAAGCCCAATTAGTCAGATCAGTGAAACCAGAGCTACTGAGTTAACCTCCATCTCAACTAGTTCAGAAAGTAAACCAGATGGTACGGCTGCGATGATGCAGCTATTATTAAATAAATTTGATGAACATAGTGTAAAGTTTGATAAATTAGACAAAAAGCTAGATGAGCAAAAAAGCGATTCTAATATTAAATATACTAATTTAAATGACAAATTTAAGGAACAGAGTGTAAGATTTGATAATTTTGATAAACAATTTAATGAGCAGAAAAATGAAATCATAAATAGTTTTGATATCAAGTTTAACGAATTAAAAGACGAAATTAAAAACAGTAATGAAAATCTTGTTAAACGATGTGATAAAGTAATTAAAAAGTTGGATGAGCAATTAATCCAAATAGAAAATCAGAAGGTGGTAGTAGTGAAAATATGACAAAAAACGAAGTACTGATTAATAAAGTAAATAACAGTGATAATCTGAATAATGAGTTTACAGGTAGTAAGAATATGATATTAGAAAATGAGGAGAGTATTATGAGTGAAAGTGAGGTGTTTGAGTGTATTGAGTCAGAGAGAGAGAGCTTGGAGAAAGTATTTTTGTTAAAGGGGTGCAGGGGTTAGAATTTTCTTTTGATGTTGTGTTAGGGGGTGAAGAAAAGTCTTCACGTATTTTTAATAAGGACGAGAGTTCCTTAAATTTATATTTGGGAGACGAAAGGTCTACAAATAAAGTTCCTTGGTGTTTTTGTGTACCTCATAAGTGGTACAGTAATTTTGAGTTAGGGACCCCTGCATATTTGGAGAGAGAGAGTGTAATTTGGTGTTATGGTGAGAAATATATTAAGAAAGAAAGTATAGAGAGATATGGTGAGAGAAAGAAAGTAATAGAAATTTTTAAAGTTAATAGAAAGTACAGAGAATTGGTAGAAAGGTTAGGGGTAGATACGGTGGATGAAAATAATGAATACTTACCTTATAGTAACAATAAAATTGAAATAATAATAGGTGATGATAATAATGGTATCAAGTACTTACCTGTGGTAGAAAATTATGATGATAATTACAAGATGAATAACAAGATTATAACATATGATCTTACTGATGTAGACAGAACCATGCTCGATCGTGACTTGATATATGAAATTGAAATTGTGAATAAATATGAAATAGTTGATAATTATTATGAATATAATGTTTCTAATAATAAATTTTATTCATTAAAAAATAAGACAAATAGACCTAAGATTAGGATGTTATTCAACGATGGAGGATAGACTGTTTTAATTGTGTAATGAACATTTAATATATGTGCAAAGTGGTTTTGAATTGGACTGCATATGGACTGATTTCGATTAATGACAAAATAATGAAGTTGGATTGTATAATTTTCATTGTTTTATATGTTTTATATATCAACGTATTTATGTCAATGTATTTAGATATTGTGTACACCATGTATGTTTTAATAATTGTGTTTTTACATGTTTTTGTTTAACTAAACAAGTTTAAATAATTGAATAACAATTAAAGATTATTACTCTTGATTACTGAATTAATATGGTACAAAAGAAAGTTGTACTAACCTTGTAACTGAAGTTGTAAATTATTAATTGTCATAGAAGTTTCTAATGAAGTTAAATTATTATTTAATTTGTAATGAAGGTAATTCTTAATGAATAATAGTCAATGATTACAGTGAGGTAGAATGTTTAAACAGGAATAGAGCCTGGGTATAGATAAAGGCAGGTGAGTTATTCAATTGAAGTTAATAGTTAAGAATTTTTAAAGAAAATAATACAAAGAAAGTGTTAGATATTTAGGGACACAGTAGTTAGTGATTATTTGTAGAGGTGAGTAAAGTAAAGGTATAAACATATATTTGTTGTTGATGATATTTTGTAGTGGGGGTGAGGTGATAAGGAGTAGCCAACGTATAGCGTTGTGGCAGGTAATAGCGTAGTTTAAGGGAGTGTTTGCTGAATTTTTTGGAAGGGCAAAATATTATGAATGTATATAGCCAATTAGGGAACACCCATCTCTGTACAAAGACGCGCGGTGCTATAGGATTTATCGTCGGAATGAAATTAGTGAAAGGTGTTTATAATTGAGATATTGGTGTCATGATAGGTAAATTTGGTTGTTAGTTAGAAGAAAGGTGAGTAAGATTATAATAAGTAAAAGCATAGTGAATATAGGAGTCACCCAGACTAAAAAATGATTAGAAGGTGAAAGGTTAGGTAGTTAGGTAGGTAGAAAGTTCAGAGTAGAGAGGTAATAAGAAATGAAAAATAATAATATAATATGAATATGAATAATAAATTTGAAATGACTTTTTATGATTATAATAAATAATTGATGTCTAATTAATCAATTAATTGAAATTGTAACTTAAATGATTTAAATGCAACTTTAAATAAATAGAATGTGCAATTCTTAATCAAGATTAAATATGAATTAACCATTTCGATGTATTACTGTATTAATATAATGATAATGTGTATTATTATGTATCATGTATTATGTTATAAAATTTTAACATGATGTATGGGAAATAGTGTGTGTGGAGGAGAATGAGGGGTAAATATTATTGACAGCGCCAATTATTACCTGTTAACAATAATAATAATAATAATTTTAATTTCAATAAGATTTTATTAATTATTTTTTTTTCTATAATTTGTTTTTCTCCATGTTTGAGTAATATTGGGAGATTTATATGGGGATTTCCATGTTTTTTTTTTATAATTAAATTAAATTCTTTTTTATATAAATATTTGTTTCTTTTATAATTACATTAATTATGAAACAGAAAGAGTTAATTATTATCGATGGGAATCGAAACAATTTTTACAATTCAGGGTAGTCCATGAAGAGAATGGCAATTCTATGTAATTCTTGGATGTTACATTTTTTGTATTTATATTTTTAGTAGCTCGAGCAAACCCAGTGCTTATTAACACAAACCAGCACATAGCTAAGGGGAACCAGATCAGTTAAGGATAGAGTGATATATCAAGCCACTATTTTGATATTTTAATTTATTGTTTCAGTGTTTGTTGATGTTATGACGGCGGTCCTGAGCTGGCCAGCGCGTCAGAGCAGGGGCGTTACGCGCCTAATTGGCCTTATGGTGTTGGGATCTCGAAGGAGAAGTCCAGTAAGGTCATGCAGGTACTGTCATCGTCATCAGACCACGGGTGAGTTATTGATTTTCTTTTATATAAATTGTAAGGGGGTTGTGGCGACATATCCTGGCTGATCCCTTTAGGAAGTACGAATGTGTCAATGAAAGTTTTTATGTTTCGGCACAAAATCTTTCATTGAGGGGGTTTTGTGATGGTACAATTCTGGTGCAATATTAAATTAATAAAAACATGGTATAAAAGACCATAATTATTGTATTCATATATTTTTAACAATTTGGTAATAATTATTTAAATATTTCATAATACCTGTAAAGCTGTGGTGAGTGGACTATATAAATATTTTATAATACGCAAATGTGAATTGACAGGATTCTGACCGTTTTTCATTGCAAAACAACAAACTCAGCAAAAAACGTATGTCACATACTGAGATAAAGTGACGAGCCCTGATGACGTCAGCGGTAAGGAATGTATATTTCCGTAAACAACTCAAGGCTTGGCTATATGAACAATAGCCTGATGACGTAGTTTTTACCCCACCTACGCAATGTGAAACAAAGACTGAGTGTCATTTCATCCGAAAGCGTGGACGTAGCCGGCCGGCAAAAGGGTTCACCAAGTGTAAATTTTAACTTTTACACCAACAAAAGTGGTTAATTAACTATATAAAATCTCGAAAATGTTGAGGCTGTAAAGTGCAATACTTCAAGATGTGACCGGTAGCGAAATCGGTGAAATCGCGGTGTGCGATGTTTTACCGGACAAACAACCGCAGCTAAGTAGCTGTCCAAAATTTGGTGAGAACGTTCCAACATTTTTTATTTCACGTAAAACAACATCATTCAATATTAGAATGACCAACTCAAAAGTCACTTAATGTTAAAATGACCAATTTTAAACAAAATTTTATTTAAATGAGCTCAAAAAATAAATAAATTGTACCAGAGCGTGAGAGAGAGAGAGAGTGACTTACATCTTCTAAGTGCTGGGTTGTGCGAGATATATATATGTTAAATGATTAATACTCATTAATCAAATGTTTCATGTTTATTGTGTAGATATTTTGGAGGGTTTGATGTTTACTTTGATGCCCCAAAGCAGAACAACGGGCGACAGTGTGACATTGCCGCAGAAAGGAAACGAGGCCTGCAGAAAGATCGTCCACCGCGTTAACGAAAAACGCGTAAAAAATTTGCTGCAGTAAAATTTCTAAAAAAATAAATTGTATAAAAACAGATACGAATAAATGAATCAGTTCAATAACAAATTGACTCATCTATGTTTGTGACTAAATAACATACCAAATTGACACATTTATGTTTGTGACTCAATAATATACCGATAAATTTCAGATGAGAGGCCGAGTGGTAAAGGTTACATGTAATCTATTGAAGTGAGAGCGCCGGCTGCAGCCGGCAGACTGAGTCACGCGGCCGTAGTAATTCACAATCCCCTCCCCCTCCTTCCGCTCATTCCAAATGATCCAACCACTCGATGTTTCCCTCTCCCTGTGCCATTACGAAACACCTGCACATGCGCTCAGCCTAGACGCCTGCTTTGCTTTGCAATTAGCTGACACGTAATAACCTTAATTATTTCTCTGTCTTAACGACTTTGAAATTGACGTATAGTAATCACTAAATGCAATACCGCTTTCGAACTCAGTGCATCGCTGTTGTTTTAGGTCATACTGGTAGGAAATGGCTACCTCCGGAGAGCGCGTAGTTTGCACAGTTTGCTCAGAGAAAATTATCCTTAAAAACCTAAAAACTCATTATGGGAGGCAACATCCGGGTGTTAGTGTGAAATATAAGTCAGCAACCAGCGGAAATATCAGTGCATTCTTCTCTATTGACGGATCTACGGCAAAAAAAAAGAAGACAAACGAAAGTGATGAAACAAATGTTGTAGACAAGGCTAGGCCTAGTACTTCGGCCGAGACAGGCGATGGACATACGTCATCTGCATCGTGTGATTTGTTTGATTCTGGCCAAATACAGAAGCTTTTGGAGAAAGTAAACGGTGAGTAAAACCAATTCCTCTGACTGCTGGATATGCATAGATAACGTGTAATTTTCTTTTTAACACTTTGACTGTGGCTGTCGAATATGCGTCGACAGTCCCACCCGTTCACAGCGGCGGCCGTCGAATACCCTTCGACAACGTCCTTTCACTTTTAAATATAGTGGGGATTTTGTAGCCTTGTGTAAACCATTCATTCCTTGTTATATAGCATAGATGAAGGTTCAAAGTATAGAAAATTGTCATCCGCCTTGGATTTTCATTGTTTTATCGATTGCCACAAGAAATTGACAAATATTTTTGCATTAAAATAAATTTTGTTTATTTGTAAATTGTCTTCTATTTCATAATCATCTCAAAATCTTTTAGAATTCATTTCTTATTCATTATTTTACAACAGGGAAATTTCCTTTGTATTTGGAAGATAATAATTCCAAAACTAAGGTCAGAGACCCATTGACAGGTACCTTGGTACCTGAAAAGGGACAGACGAAATTACAAAGTTGAATGACATTTTATCTGGACTTTTAACAACTAAAACACCCTTTCATAAGAGTAGAACAAAATATGAAAAACAATATTCAGATTATTCAGTAATTACTAATGAAAAATGAACGTCGACACGTATAATACTAACGTGTCAAGCAGGTTAGCATAACTGAGTTCTTTCCCATGGCGGCTGTCGAATACGCGTCGACATTCACTTTTTTCATTAAAAAAATTAAACATTTGATAAAATCTGTCACAATATGTACTAAGCAATGTAAAAGAGACCAAATAATAGAGAAAAAGCTTTTAGCCAGGCCGATCAGTAAACAGATTTGGCAGCAGCAATAAAAGTGTTTTAATTATGTTATGAAATGTCTTGTCAGTCTGATGGGTTTTTTAACTTTCAGCCCTAACTAATGCTCTGGAGTCTGCTGAGAAAGTGAAGATAACAAAAGACGTGGGCACTGAAGGCAGCAAGAGCAAGAGATTATCATCACTGGTCACTAGCCCACCTGAACATCCTGTGGAACTGATACCAGAGGAGAAGCTGGATCTCATCACGTCTGCACGCTCTATTGAAAGTTTGTTAAAATGGGGTCACTACTTTGTCAGGTCAGACTTTGGAATTTTGTGTTCTGCATGTGGTACAATTTTGCAGTACAATTACAATGATGGTGATTGCTTTAGTGATACTGCGATGCCTGATTCTTTTCGGCATTTAAAATATGACCTAAAACGCCATCTTATTTCTGATAAACACAAAGAAAGTGTTAGGGTACTTGAGAATAAAAAGTTGAGTGATGAATTATCATACAGAGAAGGGAAAGAAAATGCACTTAATTGTGCAAGTGCTGCTTACCTAACTTACAAATTAAATACATCGTACAAGTCATACGAATCTATAATTACTGAACTGCATAACAGTGGGAGTTCTGTAGGAGTCTCCAATCATTCAAAAGAATTTTGCAGGTTGTTTCTACCACATGTACATTCTGTTTTGATGAAGGACATTGCAGCCTACATCGTAGATTATGATCTTCCTGTTGGTATTTTTGCTGACAAAATAACAATTAACCACAGATCTAGGCATATCGTTGGTTTGAGAGTCCCGATTTTCGACATTTCATCAGAACACTTGTATAACTGTATTTATCTTGAGCACAACTTTGTTCATGATTTTACTGGAAAAGGTTTGACACAAAGTATTTTAAATACATGTAAAAAATTTGGCTTCGATTTATCGTTTTTAAGAAATAATTTAGTTGATATGGTATTTGATGGACAGTATATTCGACTAGGTGTTGAAAAACACATGAGAGATGAGCTTGTTTTAGAAAATATATCTGTTTCTTGGGACTTGATGCACAGAATTGAACTAGCTGAAAAACATTCTTCTGTGCCTGAGCTAATTCAGAAGGGGCTATGAAACTCATTGATGAAGCTATGAAAGAGTTTTCTACAGGAAAGAATTATGAATTACTTTTACAGTCATCAAAAGAATTTGAAGACTATTTTTACAAACCAAAAGCATTTAAAACCATGAAATTCGCAAGCTATTCTGAATCTGTGTTTAATACTTTTCTTGGAGATTACAGAAGTCTTGTGTGTGCTGTAGAAAAGTGCCCAGAATCTTTTGCCCTAAGAGATAAGCTGCTATCAAAAACAAATATGTTTATTATTCTTTAACTTGCTGACACTTACTCCATTTTGTCTTCTTTATCAAAAGAAGTTCAATCCAGTTACCATTTACCATGGCAGTATGTTCAGTTTATGGAAAATATCCAAGTACATTTAGACGTTATGATTCGGCATGTAGAAAATATTGCTTCTGCTGATTCCAGACTCTCCAGAGACAGTTTATGTCAAACGATCAACCAATTGCCTGAGGGCTTCTTTAAACACACAAAACTCTCTAGTGAATTTATTATGGATAGTAGCACCTTTAAAGGTGTCCCTTTGCCCGATGTTCCTGTGAGCAGCAAAATTTTAAGATCTTTGTCTGCTTCAGTTGGCAATGAAGTAGTCAGTGAAATTGTAAAATGTGCTAAAGAGTTTTTAAAGTTTTTAGGGTCACTCAAGGAACAATGCCAGACTTACCTGAATGTTGATGAAGACAGTAATCACTGTATCAAAGTTATTAAGATAGCAGATTTTTTGTTCAACTTGGACTTTCTGATATTTCCAAGAAATAATGTAAGTAACGAGAAAGCAGAGAAAAATTTTCATTCTTTTCAAGAGTTTTATGATACGTCAGTGTTTGCTCATATCCATTTCTTCTTTCCATTGATAAAAGGAAACTTTTTTTGAATATAAACAAGTGTTGCTCTGGATGACTGAGAAATTGAATTCTGCAAGAGTTACTGAAAATATTCTTGATTTCAAGTATTTGTTCAAAATGACAGTAACAGATCTTCAACAAGAATATCCTTTGGGTATAAAGTTGTTGAAATTTTTGCTTAGTACTCCAGTTTCAGAAGCCATCTGTGAAAGCTGGGGTTCCGTTATTACCAACATAATGACTAAGCGCCCTGCAGCCAGTGATCTCACATATGACCAAATTGGCACTACTGATATGTTGGCTTTCATAATGATAAATGGTCCTCCTGCTGGTTACAAAGGAAATAGGAAATTTTTAAAATTGGCTCTTTGCAAGAAGTATGGGACTCAGTACTACAACCATTTCAAGCCAGTTTCAAAAAGCAAATTAATGTCTGAATTGGTAACATCCAAAGTTATAAGAAGGGTCCAAGAGGACTTAAATAAATCCTTGCCATGTTTTAAAATATAAGAAAACTTCAAATGAAGTAAGTGTATTTACATGTTTTCAGTACCTATTAAAAAAAGTTGTGTATTTCTGGACTGAATTTTTATATCAACCTAAAATCAATATCCTATAATATCAATATATTTAAATGTAATTTTTCAAATTTATTCAAATAAATCCTGATAGACCTTATATTTCCGAAAACCTAAATCTAAAAATATCTCAATTTTTGTCTCCTGAAATTTTAAGGATTATTATTTTAATACTTATATAGAACGGAGAGAGCCGTTGCATCAAACAATTTTAACTACGTTACTACTGAAATGCTTGCAGAAAGTACTTGGTTTTCTTAAAATCCATTGCAGAAAGATGAAAAACATTCTGCCGCTGGGCTTTGATGTTTGCTAAACGCACCATGGCGTAATATGTACGTAGAGTCTTTTGGGAAATAAATTGGGTATATCATTGGTAAAAATTGTAACAAGGTATTATTATTTCAAATAACAATTTCCGCTACTCAAGAGTTCGCTTAAACGAATTCCTGCCCTATAGTGACGTTGAAAGGTAAGTAAAATTACAAGTTATTTACGTCTATATTTACTTATATCAAGATGGCGCCCGACCTTTGAAATTAAATTAAATTAAAGCAAAGACGATATATCGTATATTTTATTATCAGCAATAAACGTAATATAACAAATTGCGCCCGAAAGAATAGGGACTATAGTATAATAAGTTAGACAGAGGTTATAAAGAGTTGATAGAGAGATTAGGATGGGAGAAAACAAACTATATGAAAGACTTACCTTATGAAATAAAGATTGATGATTATTTTGATGATACCGTTGTAAATGATAAAAACTTACTTTATGTCGTGATTGATATAGTAAATGTATATGATGATAAAATAACTTACCGTATGTTGAACAAAATTACTGACGGAGACAGAACTAAGAGCACCAATGTAGACAGGTTTTATGAATTAATGGTAGACAAAAATGTAGTTAATTATTGTGTTGATGTAATTAACGAAAGTAGTTATTACAATAATAATAATAATAGTGTAACGAGTGTTAGTAAGGATGATAATTATTATATAAAAATAAGACTATTACATGATGATGGAGGTTGAATATAAACTCAATGAATGGACATTTTAAACCTTTTAGTTTATGGTTCTGACCTTGCTAATCTAGGAAATGAGGTGTGGTAAACTGAAAAAATAGTGATAAAAGATTGTAAATAAATTTATAGTGAAATTAATTGTGTGTGTATTGTAAAATGTTTTATGTAACCATGTGTGTATGGAGTAGAAATTGATTTTAATAATAATGATATTTTATTTTGTTAATTGACAATAATAATTAATAAGAGGTAATAAGGAATTTAATTTTGAACTGTGTGTATATTTGATCTTACTTATAATAAATAGTAATTGATAAATATGTTAACATTAAAAGATTTGTAGAACTGAGAATTGAAGGAGGTGATAGGGTGATGATGTAATCATGAATGTTGAGAATTAGTGTTTATAAAAACGAGTCTTGCAGACCACTGTTGATGTAAACAGGTGTGTTTCCTGTTGTGTGACTAATGTTTACAGTCATGCTCGAGTTGACAACAACAAGAATGTTGTATTTTGATGAATCAGTGCCTTGAGCAAAATCTTATTGTGAAATAAAAGAAATGAAGTAAACTTTTTGCAGATAAAATAATAAGAAGGTAATTACTATAACTTAAGTTTTGAGGAATTAAATTAAATTAAATTGGTAATTAAATCAATTGAAAAGGTGAATTTTAATAATGAATTTAAATTTATTCTGATTCAAATTTCAAAGGTAATGGCAGATTAAATGATAATTGATGAAAACGCAATGATTAAAATATTTATTTAAAATTAAAAATTGAAGGAAATGTTTGGGCTAAGACAGTGTTTGGAAAAAAGATGTACATATAACTGTTCATGTAAACCTTTATCAATGTCAATCTATGTTTATGTTTTAACTGTAGATTCCCCACCTAAGTGCGGCCATGACCTCACCGGATCATGACCGTGAAAGTAGTTAATTGTGACAAATCATAAATTTTACTTGGTATAACCGGCTTGTGGTTTGTTTTGTTTTGTTAACCCGGTGGTTTGTTAGACTTAGTAGGGGGGTTTTATTTTTAGGGGAATCTACCAAATTTTGGAACAGGGTTATTTTCACCCAGATAGGGGTGGTAGTCCATTAGGGGCGTATCATTCAATACCAGTAAGTATTATACTGAATTTTTATTGTAACGCCGAAGCAAGGATGGGGGTGGAATAAAAGAAAAAAATGTCCACCCCTTCCGCATCAGTCCTTGTGGAAGCAACTGGGTGCCACAGTCCAGGGGGGGTAATAGTGAGTGTGGATTAGGAGGTGACCCAGTTACAGGTCACGAGGGAGATGTGATTACGGCTAGGATGAGGTCTGCAAGGGCCAAGAAGCCTAGTGCTGAACACAGCAGATTGTAACGGGTATCAGGGGTTAAGGGACTATTAGGGAGAAAAAAAAGTATATATATATATATTACTTTAATATTTATACTAAATTTACCTCAAGATGTTTTTTCTATTTGGGACATGTTTCGAGAGTTCCTGTTCTCTCATCTTCAGCCTTCGCCATCTTGTTTCTGGTGAAGTATTTGTGTGTTGGCTGCTGGATGTTATTAAGGTTGTTTGTTGGTCTTTGGTCTTTTAAAGTTGTATTATTGTGTGTGGTTGTGGTATATGTTTTTGTATTTTCGATGTTGAGTGCTTTGAATATTGTGTCATGTTTTGTATTGATTTGTATTTGTTCTGGTATTAGTTTGTTTTGTGTTTTATGTTTGTATATTTGTAGATTTTCCCAAATGTTCATTATGGTGCCTTTGTGTGGTATATGTTTTATTAGTGATACATTGGTTATGTTTGGGAATTCGTGTCCTGTGTTTATTGCATGTGTGGCTAAATTGGATTTATATATTTCTGGTTTTTTGTATGCGTTTAGGTGTTCAGTCTTTGGTCTTTTAAAGTTGTATTATTGTGTGTGGTTGTGGTATGTTTTTGTATTTTGTGTATTTTCGATGTTGAGTGCTTTGAATATTGTGTCATGTTTTGTATTGATTTGTATTTGTTCTGGTACAAATTTAGCCACACATGCAATAAACACAGGACACGAATTCCCAAACATAACCAATGTTCACTAATAAAACATATACCACACAAAGGCACCATAATGAACATTTGGGAAAATCTACAAATATACAAACATAAAACACAAAACAAACTAATACCAGAACAAATACAAATCAATACAAAACATGACACAATATTCAAAGCACTCAACATCGAAAATACAAAAACATATACCACAACCACACACAATAATACAACTTTAAAAGACCAAAGACCAACAAACAACCTTAATAACATCCAGCAGCCAACACACAAATACTTCACCAGAAACAAGATGGCGAAGGCTGAAGATGAGAGAACAGGAACTCTCGAAACATGTCCCAAATAGAAAAAACATCTTGAGGTAAATTTAGTATAAATATTAAAGTATTATATACATCAAGAAACGGACTGTAGCAGAAAGTTATTGAAATATATATATATATATAGTTAAGGATATAAGGATGTAACTTGTATTTCTTATTTATAATTGTTGTGATTTAATGCGATTTTGTATAATTAATGTGTTATTTTGGATGGGTAATATTGTATGGGGAATATGATTTAATTTGTCGGAAATGCATATGTACTACTGTAAACTCATATTGTTCTGTCAACATTGTATCTTTTAGGGTTAAGCTATATTGTCGAGTGAAACCAATGTAACTTGTTGAAGATGAGTCATTACGATAGTGTATGCGTATGGGATTGATGATTAAATTCGAATCAATCAAGGTAACCGATAGATGATATAGAAGTTATATCACAATGTAATCAAATGCATATTATATTTTGTAATAAGTATGAACCAGTACTTTGCTGATAATGAACCAGTACGGCTAAGAGGAAACAAATCAGTTGTGGGATATGGAGTGATGGAAGGCCGTTTGTTAATCTTTTAATTGAACATTACAGAGTCAGGTGATACTGTGGCGGGTATCCGTCCGAGCTTATGGTGTTGGGATCTTGAGCAGAGAAGTCCAGTAAGATCGGATGGGTGCTGCCACCGTCGCCAGACTAGGGGGGTAGGTACCCATGATTTTAGTAGAGAGTTCAGGGGGGTTGCGGCGCCATATCCTCACTGATCCTCTTAGGTTCTAAGCAATGAGAGTTTGTATGTTTCGGCATCCAACCTCTCACGGGGGGGGGGGGGTATTGTAACGGTATGGAATTGTAGGGACAAGGTAATATTTTAAAAATTGTATTCCCCATGTAGCCATTGTTCACCTTTTTAGAACCTCGAGCTGGTCAACCACGTATGCAGTGTTATTACAAAACAAAACATCTGTGTTTTGTCTCCGCACTCAAACAGTCCAGACAGATGATGAAACAATATACAGTTTTGCGTCAGCCGGGAATCACGAAGAAAATAATGCCAAGTTATGAATTGCACCAGACGGCAAAATATTGCAAAACCCCATGCCTACTTTATAGCGCCTTTTAAAAAAGCACCAATTGGAGTGCAGACTGACGATCACGTGACCAGACTAAACTCCGTGTTTTCTGCCTTAGCGCAGAATGGTTCAGTTCCATTGCAACTCATGGTAGCGCGGCCAGAAAAATCAGCATACAGTTTACTTTAAAAACAGTGGCCTCGGACGTGAAGGCTAGGCCGTAAATAATAGTCGGCCTATCCAGAAAAAATAATTAATAGTGAATAAATACTAGAGCGGCCATTAACCATCTAAGTGTTCGAACAAGTAAAAGTCAGCCGGCTATATAAATAGATACATATCTTCCAGTTCATTAAAATATAAAATAATACATTCTGGTGCGTGAAGTTCAAAGTAAGTGACAATAACTAAACAATGTAAACCAGTGTCGGAGTGCGACGAAAATAAGAAAGCGTATCAGTAGGCAGTGCTACAGATCGGACCATGGGCAGTTAAGTACCAGCGAAAACACATAATTAAATGACCCAAAACAAATTATAAGTTGATTTTAATAATAACAATGGTAAAATGAGATCTCTAAGGGAAAGGTTTTGTTTTTTAATATAAAATATAAGAGCAAGGAGAAAAGAGAAAAAAAAACGTATTGGTTCATATGAAATAAGTAATTTGTAACAGGTTAGTAGCAAGGAAGATTTATTTTGTTAATCTGCTAAATTTTAGGTTGTTTGTTATTGATTAAGTGTATTACTAATACAACATAATATGTTCGTGTTTCAATGTGTTTAATAAACCAGAAGCATTTGTTTTAACATAAATTGCGTATTTATATTGGTACCGGTCACCTCAAATAATCCTTTCTGCAGCTGTGTTCGTCTGTAGAACCTTGGAGAAACACCATAAGGTAAGAGTTTAATGTTGATATAATTAATATACAGTGGAAATCGGTTAACACGAAATGACGGGGACCAGTTATTTTTTTCGTGTAAACCGAATTTCGCGTTAAGCGAACAAAAAGTGGAACAAAATGAGGAAGTGAACAAATAGTGTACTGTAGATTATTTATTGTACTGTCTAGTAAAATGCAACAAATACAACCTTTTATTTATCCTCATGGTTTATTATTGTTAATTTTTCTTAAAATTATTATTAGCTGTTGTAAATTTAGTCCTATGATTTAGGTTTTCTTATAGACTACTGTATGTCTTTCAACTTTACCGTAGTTTTCGTGTTTATCTTTATTTAAAATAATCCGTTATTTTCTTTTGCACACAATTTTGCACTATTTTATTTTCAACAAATTGTTCTAATTTATCAACGTGTTCAAAAATTTCACCTGCCGAGTTGGCTTCAAAATATCGACGAACACGGCTCAGCAACGAAAGCATATCGGTAGCGGTAGGAACATTTTCACTATCATTTTCCGTGTCAAGTTCGTCGTCACTATCATCACCTTCACAGTTGTCAACTTGCACTGTTTCCACGATATCGGTATCTGTTAATATGGGAGCCGTAGTTACGTTCTCGTCGACAGTCACGTACTCATTTAGAGAAATTGAAACATTTAATACAGATGACACGCGATTAAACATTTCAGATAGTGTAGGATCAATTTCATTTTCTTCGGGTTGTTCAGTTTCTGAATTCAAAATGAATCGAGCATGAGCGAAACAATTTTGAATTGTTGTAGGCGTCACAAGGTTCCACGCTGTTCTTAACAAGTTACAAGCATCCAGAACATTTACACAGAAATCTTTTTTCCCCTCAATAGTGGCCAAGTATTTCCGCAGAAGTAACTTTCTGTACTGAAATTTTAAACTTGAATAATACCTTGATCACAAGGTTGTAGGACACTAGTCGTGTTTGGTGGTAGAAAAACAAGTTTAATTGCCATCAATTTTAGGTCACATGGTCCATTTTACTTCCGGACTGCAAAAACGAAATTTACGAAAGCGTAACTTCACATAACACGTACACGTCACACGCTTAACGTCACTTAACTGGCTGTAAAAGACTAAGAAGTTTGTACAGTAAAAAAGTAAACAGTTAATCCTCACAACTGAGTAAATTTTTTACAATAAAATGTTATCGGTACCGTACCGCAAACTTTACCACCGCTGTACACGCACAGAATACAACTGAACTGAACTCACCACACCCTATAGAGTAGGTAGTTAATGTAAGCGATAACGGTTTATTTGCGGTCAATGAACAACACATTTGGTGCTGAAGGAGAGGCTATGGTTTCTCGTAAACAACTGTACACTGTATACAGTACGTACTGTAAATAGAACTTGGTACTGAAGACAAAACAAAACAGGTAGACAAAACAAACTATGGTCACTACCTGCTCTTTCTCTTTTAGAGATGAAGAATGGATTCCGTTACGTCGAAAACAAGCTTTTGGGCGTACTTGTGTGGCTTTATTTTGTATGCAGTTACTTAAAAGCCAGCCAAAAAAAAATTATTTTTAACAAAAATTTTTCGTGTTAACCGATATTTTTCAGGTAAACCTTTCGTGTTAACCGTACAAATAATATACTGTACATAACAAACGGCGATCGGTACCCGAGTGGTATTTCGTGTTAACCGATATTTTGTGGTAACCGTTTTCGCGTTAAACGATTTCCACTGTAGTTTCAGTGACGCCCGAGAACAGGGACTCGAGTATTTTATAATTTTCATTAACTTATATAGTTTCAGTGGCACCCGAACTAGGGACTCGAGTAGTTTATTAGTTTGAATTAATTTATATAGTTTCAGTGGCGCCCGTAACAGTTGGACGATTTGTGTGATTTATTATAATCACACAGATCAGGCCTCATTAAGCTGCAGAACGGGTTATTTGAGAGGGAGGACGTTTTTGTAGTAGTTTTTGAGGTTCCAATGAAGTTGTGGTCACAATCCGGATACACATTCTAATGGGCATCCACACCAGCTAACAAACCAGCGAATAACATCTAAAAATTCTTCAGTAGAAAATTCAGCTCCAAGTGAACCACTCTGGTAGTCATGCAGATGAAAAGACATACATATATTTTGATTTGAGAGGTCTTAAGGAATACCGATGCCCTTAAAAGATAAGGTCCAGCATAATCCATTCCCACATTGGTAAATGAAAACAAGGAGTTACAACAAACAAAAGATAAACCCCCATCAAAGGACACATGGAACAAGACTTGGCCCTAGCACATACAGTGCAGGGATTTAGACAACTCGTGATGGCCTGACGAGGAAACAAAATCCAATAAATATTTGACAATTAACTTTGTGAGTTAGCAGTGGACCAGCATGTCCTAGCCAAACATAAGTATGCCTTATTAGGAGCACAACAAACTGATGGTCCTTAGCCAGTAAGACAAGACACTGTGCAGGCACATCATGATTAGTACGACCACAACATCTTATTAACCCAAGTTCATCCACAAAAGGTGCCTGCCGCTGGATTCACAGGCGATTAGCACGACCAGCCACAATATCCCAGAGTTCTGCAGAAAAGCAGCAAGCCTGGATATTCCAGCATATATATTTAATGGCCAACTGCCTCAGGGAGAGTGGCAACAATACAATCCCTAAATGCGACTTGAGCCATTTCAAAAAGAAACTAAAAACTCCCACCAAATGAACCCAAAACAAAAGGTAGGTGACACTGCCACCATACAAGACTGAAAATCTGGTTTCAATTAAGGTCACCACTATAAATACTTGGCAGAGAAGAAGATGATGGCCAAGTGGACTGGTCTTCAAGAAGGAATGGAGGACCAGACCACCACAAACTGTGATCAATGACAGATTCACGCAGAAGACCATGGGAAGCACAGTGAGGAGGATTCAAATTAGAGGGAATATGTCACCAAGACGACAAGGTTGTTTGCTCACCAAGAGCATCCACCCAGCTGCTGACAAAAGTTTTAAGTTTTTATGGTGGCATGTTAATCCCATGCAAGACAATCATGGAGTTAGTCAACAGGCAAATTTGATTAAATGGCAAAAACAAATGGAACAGCTGCACATAATAGTGTATCATTTTAGTGAGAAGATAAGCCCCCAATAACTCAAGGTGGGGAACAGGTAGTGACTTCAAAGGTGGCACTTTAGTAGGCTGCTACCAGCGAACAAGAATGACGATTGGCCCTTTGTCCAGACACCAAATATAAACAAGCTGCATATCCCTGCTGTGAAGGACAAGGATGAAACATTGGGCGAGGCACCATAAGAGTAGAGAAAGTGGGAAGAGAATAAAGCCGTTCCTCCCAAGTTCTACATGATTCAGGTGAAAGAGGGGTGTCCCAGTCCAGAGATAGACACCACGGATGCTGAAAAAGGCTCTTGATGAGAGATGTGACTGGGGCTATCCAACCACATTGGTCATACAGTTGGGCTAGAGTTTGGTGGAAAGAACCATAAATTTGGTAATATGTTCAGAGATCCAGATTCCAACTGAGCCGAAACAAACATGCCAAAGAGTCTTCGCGTAGGTTCCATGCAAGCCCCAGTATACCCTTTGGACAATTATTGTAAATGTGCACCACTGGGAGACCCATCATTAAAGCAATGTTACTGCCAGCACACTTCTTCAAGACAAACCCTGCAGATGCAAAGAGATACTGCAGTATCAATGCCTCCTTTAAGGTATTTGCGCCAGTAATGATGTCATCAACAAAAGTGTTATTCAGCAAGGCCTTGGATGACACAGCATGCTGGTTCAATCCATCAACTGCCAATTGTTTCAGGGTCTGCAAGGCTAGGAATGGAGCACATGCAAGGCCATAAGTAACTGTCCATAAAGCAAAAATTCCTCACAGGATCAGGAGATAGCCACCACAAAATACAGATGAAAGCTGAATCTTCACACTGGACCAATATTTGGCAGTACAGTTGTTCAATGTCAGATGAAAATACAAGCTGAAACAGTCGAATGTGATGACATCAGAGACTAAGGTTTGACGTTTGGGACCCACCGATAATAAATCATTCAAAACACATCACTAGTGGTTCGTGCACTGGCACTGAAGACAATTCAAATCTTCTCTGAATCAAGCTTATTTTTTTAAAACCCCATAATGGGGACTGAAACACTTACGGAAAGTTGGGTTAGTAATGGGCATCATGTGTCATCCCTGGGCAATGTAATCATCCATGAATTTAACATACAACTCTTTGAACTTAGGATCCCAGGCAAATCTCCACTCCAAACTCAAGAGACTGGATAGAGAACCCAATCCCCAAGAGCCAACAGAGCCCAAAGATAATTGTGACGTTGTCTGTTCATAGAAATACTCAGCCATAACCTCATCTTGATGTCTTGGAGCTGGAATAGCCGGGTGTTCCAGGGAACCTTTTGCATAATGCTAATGGATCATCATCTAGTAGAGAAATCAATGAAGCAAGTAGCCACTGGAACCTGTTGATATGCTGCATGAAGCTGATACACGCAAACTACACAGGAGTTATTAAAATCAGAGGATGGTCACAACACAATGAACAACAGGGGAGGTGGGAGCAGAGCCCATAATAACAAAACCACATGTGGTTCCAACAGCGATTGGAAGACCAGAGCCCATGGAAACCATCTGCCCTGTGAGAAAGCAAACACCACGTGCTCCTAACAAAACATCCACTGCAGCACAAGTGTCAAAAGTAGGTCTGGCTAACAACAACCATCATTTTGTAGCCTCTCTAACAACATGCGACACCATTAAACGAAGAGTATTGTGAGTTACGTTCCTCATTACAGCAAAGGTGTGGTTGAGGGTGATCACCTCCCCTCATAATGTCTGTATGGCTAAATGACAAACACCATGAGACAGTATCTCACCAGTTCCAATACCATCCACAACCAAAGTACTGCACACATGCGGACACCTCAACTGCTGCACACGATGTTCTGATATGAATGAGGCCTGAGCTGAAGTATCCAGAATGGCTCTAGCAATGGTAAACCTCCAATTGAAATGCACCAACACCAGGCACATAGCTAATAGCACTCCCCTGTTTTCACCAGTAGAGATGGCAAGAGTTTGTGAAGTGTTCAGAATGGCAGTGGAAGGAATCAAGTATTGATCACCTCCCTAAGATGACTGTTCACCTCCGTTGGCAGATTGCTTGGGACAATGAGGAACCGTGATAGGAAATGCCACTGCAAACTGCACACTTGCCAGGTCATTTGTCTTTATGGGCAGATGACAAGCAGACTGTGCATAATTTTCGGCACTTGACCTGTTTGTAATGGTCAGATGGGCGCAGGTTCATAAATTGTTTACACTTCACAATCGGATGATGGGACTTACAGACAGGACACTCATTTGGAGTCCTGGACTGAAGTAGTTAGCAATGCAACACGAGAAGATTTCAAATGAGTGACAGATCCATGGGGGCAAGACGAGCCTGCCAGTGAACTACACAGCGTGGACTGCTCAGCCGTGAAGGTCAAGAACTTGATACGGAGCCGCACCTCAGAAACATGGTCTGAAGAACCTGGGTGGGCCTCGAATCTTTATCTCAATGGCATATCCAGAATATTATTCAGGAGTAAACCATTAATGTTAATTATCACTGTCAACAGTTATGTGTAATTGCATAATCACTTTAAGGATAACAACATTAAATAAAAAAACACAAACCTTTGAAAAAATAATTTCAAGATAACTGTTTACAGACTTTTTCTAGTTTTAATACCTTCCAAATTTGGAGTTATATTAAACTTGTGTTGACTTACAATCATGTAAATACAGCATATGCCGCTTTGTTTATTCCTCACTCCCGGTATCTAGTTCCTTACTTCAGATCCTACATGTTCTATAAAATTACACATCATGAGCTTTTCTCTTAATACTTTTTTTTTAATAATGTTACAATTTTAATTCTACCCTACTCACTGGTGATTATCATATCAGTAATAGCCTCTTCCAAACAGAATATTTTTCACCCTTTTCTTTATTAATGGAACGTCTTTCGTACCGACCTGACACTGATTATATTTTGTAATCATAAAAAATATAATATTTTAAAGCATACATTTTCAGTATGATTGTGGAATATACAGAAAATCAATTAAACAAATTTTTTATGTCTTCTGAAGCACTCAATTTGTAACAAACTCATTTGAACTGTTTTATAATTACTGAAATATTTGAGTAGGTTTGCCAATTATAAAAATAACAAATTTATAAACCTCTCAAGCTAGTGACATTAGTGCAATTTTCAGAAAATACTTACACATCAATGATGCACTGACTATTTGTAGCATTATTGCTTTTGTTGTTTAACACTTTCGGAAGGCGAAATAAGGCCATACTGTCCTCCCGTGGAATATCTTTTTCATCTCCAGTAGGAGGTGTCGCCAAGTGGCTATTCCATCTTAGCTTTTGGTTCATCAGCACCTACATGCAACAGTTATTACTTATAATAAATTAATCATTCTTACAGAAAATTTTAATATAATTTAATATCTATTCATAGGACTAAGAATACTTGTACAATAAAATATCTGTTCACATACCTGTGCTCTGGGTGGACCTGGTGGGTCAAGCATAAGGGTTACCACACTTGTATTATCTGCTCGCATCTTTGTACATAGCCACTGTTCCAGTGCTTTGTCGACCAAACTTTTGCTTGGATTAACCCATTCACTGTTCTGTTACAGCCAAATAATATTTTATAAATACAGCTCTTTTGCAACTACTAACTGTTTTATTAGATTAGTTTGTTTTAACAGGCAAGCAGTCACTTCAAAGAAATGAGGAATCTTTTAGGGATGAATATGTGAATGTACATGTATACCCTGACACCACATATGTACAGGTAAGTTGTTTTAGAGTGGAATGCTATGTGTTAGTCAAATATCGGTATGGAGAACCATACATGACTTCCATATTCTAAGATTTATATTTAAAATCATTTTCAGCCAAACAGCCAGGCTGTGTCTTACCTGCCTTTTTATTGCTGTATTAAATGAAAAATATTATATTACATTAAAATGAAAAAATTATAATTTTATTGCCTGGCAACAAAATTATTTTATTTTTAACAATTACCATTGTTTCAAAAAGTTTAAATAAATTTTCAAGTACTTTACTCTTGTTAAAACGTAAAAGGTTGCAGGTAAACTACCCCTTCCCCTTAACCGTACTTCACCAAAATCGAAAGTCATTGAGACCTCTACAATTCAGGGACGTATGCAAAACATTATTTGATTCTGTTTGAATTTGCGGCTGTTATCGTTTGCCATAGAAAATACCCTTGCTAAAAAAACGTTGCAGGTAAACTACCCCTTTCCCTCAACCGATCTTCACCAAAAACAATAGGTCTTGAGAACTCTACAATTTAGGGCTGTATGCAAATAATCTTTTGATTCTGTTTGAATTTGCGGCTGTTATCGTTTGCCATAGTAAATACCCTTGTTAAAACATAAAACGTTACAGGTAAACTACCCCTTTCCCTTAACCGATCTTCACCAAAAACAATAGGTCTTGAGTACTCAATAAATCAGGGCTGTATGCAAAACATTATTTGATTCTGTTTGAATTTGCGGCTGTTATCGTTTGCCATAGAAAATACCCTTGTTAAAAAAACGTTGCAGGTAAACTACCCCTTTCCCTCAACCGAACTTCACCAAAACCAATAGGTCTTGAGAACTCTACAATTTAGGGCTGTATGCAAATAATCTTTTGATTCTGTTTGAATTTGCGGCTGTTATCGTTTGCCATAGGAAATACCCTTGTTAAAACATAAAACGTTACAGGTAAACTACCCCTTTCCCTTAACCGATCTTCACCAAAATCAGCAGATCTTGAGAACTCTACAATTCAGGGCTGTATGCGAAACATTATTTGATTCTGTTTGAATTTGCGGCTGTTATCGTTTGCCAAACAAACAAAATTACCCTTGCTAAAAAAAAACCGTTGCAGGTAAACTACCCCTTTCCCTCAACCGATCTTCACCAAAAACAATAGGTCGCGAGTACTCTGCAAATCAGGGCTGTATGCAAAAAATTATTTGATTCTGTTTGAATTTGCGGCAGTTATCGTTTGCCATAGAAAAAAAATCTACAGACAGACACACAGACAGACAGACAGACAGACTCACACACAGACACTTTTCGGAAAACGACTTTTTTTCATGTTTTGAGTGTAGTAGAATCAGAATCTGCAATAATCTCGAACACGATTTTTTTTGCCATTCCTTGAGGAATATGGAAGTAAAATTACCCTTGATAAGAAAAACGTTGCAGGTAAACTACCCCTTTCCCTTTACCGATCTTCACCAAAATCAATAGGCCTTTAGTACTGTACAATTCAGGGCTGTATGCAAAAAATTATTTGATTCTGTTTGAATTTGCGGCTGTTATCGTTTGCCATAGAAAATACCCTTGTTAAAAAAACGTTGCAGGTAAACTACCCCTTTCCATCGACCGATCTTCACCAAAAACAATAGGTCTTGAGAACTCTACAATTTAGGGCTGTATGCAAATAATCTTTTGATTCTGTTTGAATTTGCGGCTGTTATCGTTTGCCATAGGAAATACCCTTGTTAAAACATAAAACGTTACAGGTAAACTACCCCTTTCCCTTAACCGATCTTCACCAAAAACCTTTGTCTTGAGTACTCTACAAATTAGGGCTGTATGCAAAACATTATTTGATTCTGTTTGAATTTGCGGCTGTTATCGTTTGCCATAGAAAATACCCTTGTTAAAAAAACGTTGCAGGTAAACTACCCCTTTCCCTCAACCGAACTTCACCAAAAACAATAGATCTTGAGAACTCTACAATTTAGGGCTGTATGCAAATAATCTTTTAATTCTTTTTGAATTTGCGGCTGTTATCGTTTGCCATAGGAAATACCCTTGTTAAAACATAAAACGTTACTGGTAAACTACCCCTTTCCCTTAACCGATCTTCACCAAAATCAACAGATCTTGAGAACTCTACAATTCAGGGCTGTATGCGAAACATTATTTGATTCTGTTTGAATTTGCGGCTGTTATCGTTTGCCAAACAAACAAAATTACCCTTGCTAAAAAAAAACCGTTGCTGGTAAACTACCGCTTTCCCTTAACCGATCTTCACCAAAAACAATAGATCGCGAGTACTCTGCAAATCAGGGCTGCATGCAACAAATTATTTGATTCTGTTTGAATTTGCGGCAGTTGTCGTTTGCCATAGAAAATATGATTGATAAAAAACGTTGTAGGTAAACTACCCCTTTCCCTTAACCGATCTTCACCAAAAACAACAGGTCTTGAGAACTCTACAATTTAGGGCTGTATGCAAATAATCTTTTGATTCTGTTTGAATTTGCGGCTGTTATCGTTTGCCATAGGAAATACCCTTGTTAAAACATAAAACGTTACAGGTAAACTACCCCTTTCCCTTAACCGATCTTCAACAAAAACAATAGGTCTTGAGAACTCTACAATTCAGGGCTGTATGCGAAACATTATTTGATTGTGTTTGAATTTGCGGCTGTTATCGTTTGCCAAAAAAAAAAAAATTTCCCTTGATAAAAAAAACCGTTGCAGGTAAACTACCCCTTTCCCTCAACCGATCTTCACCAAAAACAATAGGTCGCGAGTCCTCTACAAATCAGGGCTGTGTGCAAAAAATTATTTGATTTTGTTTGAATTTGCGGCAGTTATCGTTTGCCATAGAAAAAAAATCTACAGAAGACAGACAGACACACACACAGACACTTTTCGGAAAACGACTTTTTTTCATGTTTTGAGTGTAGTACAACAGAATCTGCAATAATCTCGAACACGATTTTTTTTGCCATCACCATACTTCCATTCCTTAAGGAATATGGAAGTAAAAATCGGTATGGAGAACCATACATGACTTCCATATTCTAAGATTTATATTTAAAATCATTTTCAGCCAAACAGCCAGGCTGTGTCTTACCTGCCTTTTTATTGCTGTATTAAATGAAAAATATTATATTACATTAAAATGAAAAAATTATAATTTTATTGCCTGGCAACAAAATTATTTTATTTTTAACAATTACCATTGTTTCAAAAAGTTTAAATAAATTTTCAAGTACTTTACTCTTGTTAAAACGTAAAAGGTTGCAGGTAAACTACCCCTTCCCCTTAACCGATCTTCACCAAAATCGAAAGTCATTGAGACCTCTACAATTCAGGGACGTATGCAAAACATTATTTGATTCTGTTTGCATTTGCGGCTGTTATCGTTGGCCATAGAAAATACGCTTGATAAAAAAACGTTGCAGGTAAACTACCCCTTCTCCTTAACCGATCTTCACCAAAAACAATAGGTCTTGAGTACTCTACAAATCAGGGCTGTATGCAAAACATTATTTGATTCTGTTTGAATTTGCGGCTGTTATCATTTGCCATAGAAAATACCCTTGTTAAAAAAACGTTGCAGGTAAACTACCCCTTTCCCTCAACCGATCTTCACCAAAAACAATAGGTCTTGAGAACTCTACAATTTAGGGCTGTATGCAAATAATCTTTTGATTCTGTTTGAATTTGCGGCTGTTATCGTTTGCCATAGGAAATACCCTTGTTAAAACATAAAACGTTACAGGTAAACTACCCCTTTCCCTTAACCGATCTTCACCAAAAACAATAGGTCTTGAGTACTCTACAAATCAGGGCTGCATGCAAAACATTATTTGATTCTGTTTGAATTTGCGGCTGTTATCGTTTGCCATAGAAAATACCCTTGTTAAAAAAACGTTGCAGGTAAACTACCCCTTTCCCTCAACCGAACTTCACCAAAAACTATAGGTCTTGAGAACTCTACAATTTAGGGCTGTATGCAAATAATCTTTTGATTCTGTTTGAATTTGCGGCTGTTATCGTTTGCCATAGGAAATACCCTTGTTAAAACATAAAACGTTACAGGTAAACTACCCCTTTCCCTTAACCGATCTTCACCAAAATCAGCAGATCTTGAGAACTCTACAATTCAGGGCTGTATGCGAAACATTATTTGATTCTGTTTGAATTTGCGGCTGTTATCGTTTGCCAAACAAACAAAATTACCCTTGCTAAAAAAAAACCGTTGCAGGTAAACTACCCCTTTCCCTCAACCGATCTTCACCAAAAACAATAGGTCGCGAGTACTCTGCAAATCAGGGCTGTATGCAAAAAATTATTTGATTCTGTTTTAATTTGCGGCAGTTATCGTTTGCCATAGAAAAAAAATCTACAGACAGACAGACACACAGACAGACAGACAGACACACAGACACTTTTCAGAAAACGACTTTTTTTCATGTTTTGAGTGTAGTAGAATCAGAATCTGCAATAATCTCGAACACGATTTTTTTTGCCATCACCATACTTCCATTCCTTAAGGAATATGGAAGTAAAATCAGTGGTTCATGTAAAGCTCCATGGGGAAAGCTGACAGCTGACTATCTAAATTTACTGACTTATTTGCTGTGCGTATTATGGCAGAAAACAGTTGACTGAGTATGTAGAAATTTTGTTTAATTTTTATATTAATGTCTAGACAATCCAAAAAATGCATTGCTTTATTTCAAATAACAGTAAAACAAATAAAACAAAACACTCATACTGATGATATTCAACTTATTGTTTGGAGACATCATATTTGCAACTCATGTAGTAGACAAGCAGTGGTGTCATTTACACCATTCATCAGGGAGAGGCTATCTCACCATAGTGATGTATACTACACTTTTGCACATGTTTATAGTCCATGCTAAAATTTATTACACACTGCACAATTTATAATACTACACTTACTATAAAATTATCAATCTGAACATCACACTGAAATTACGAGGGACGTACACGTCAATCTGGGACTATTAATTTTTAATAAATATAGAACACATTTATGATAGTAAAAAATATTTTTGTTTCTCGATGTAACCCCCTGCTACATTTATACATTTATCCCAGCGTTTCACTAGTGCCTGGATACCCGCAGTGTAGAAAGATTTGTCATTACATCGAAACTAAGATAGGATTGACTGCTTCACCTCATCGCCGCTGTTGGAATGCTGGCCTCCCAGGAACAACTTCAAGGGCCCAAACAGGTGAAAATTGCTGGGAGCGAGGTCCGGACTGTAAGGGGGGTGTGACAATAACTCCCAGCCAAGATCTTGTAGCGTGCATGTGGTGTGGTGGGCGGCATGCAGGCATGCATTGTCCTGCAGAAACAGAACCCCTTTAGTGATCCGTACCAGGGCGTTTTTTCTTGAGAGCATTATGCACATCTTGAAGAATTTTGCAGTAGTACTCACTGTCAATATTGACTCCTCGGGGTAGAAAATCGACATGAATGATGCCATTTTTATCCCAAGAAATTGAGGCCATAATTTTGCCTGCAGAAGCAATTGTTTGAAATTTTTTGGGAGGTGGTGAGTCCACATGCTTCCACTGCTTTGATGCACGTTTTGATTCCGGGGTGATATGATGGACCCACGTTTCATCGCAGGTAACAATTCGATCGAGAAAAAGCTGGCCTTCTTTGTCAAAACGTTGCTTTAACTCCTTGCAGATTTGCAATCTTCTTTGCCAGTCAAAAGCAGAAAGCTGTCTTGGTACCCAACGTGCACTAACCTTACTGAACTTCAGATGTTTGTGAATGATTTTGTTTACTGTTCCCACAAACACATTTATTTCTTTTGCAATTTGCTGACAAGTTATCCGTTGATTATCAAGGATCAGTTCTTCCAGTCGCTGAATGTTCATGAGAATGACTACAGTAGGCTCCAAACCACTTCGACCGAGATCGTCACACACTGATGTATGGTCTTCTTTAAAACATCTGCACCACTCAAATGTTTTACTGCGACTAAGAGTCTCATCACCGTACTGTGCAAGCAGTCACGAATAAATCTCACCGGGTTTTACCCCTTCATTCACAAGAAATTTCCTTACAACATGCTGTTCCACATGTGTATTGGACGCCATGTTCTTTACGATTGACTGTTGTTAATGTTTAACGTGTAAACAATACAGTGTGCCATGCAGTAATAGCTGACACTTGTACTTCATATGTATGACCAACAGAATGCGCGGAATCTCCATTTACACTCTAGTCTAACAAATGTCCCGGATTGACGTGAACGTCCCTCGTACTATAGGTATCCAAAACAAATTTTTAGCTTCACTTTTCGTATCAAATTTACCGTACCTGAAATAACTATGCAAGACGACATGGTTCACAGAAACATTTTCAGTATAACAAAATGATTTATTATTATGATACACTTTACACATTATTCTACGTCCACTATGTTAACTTTTTTACACAACTATTCCACACTTTTCACTATCGGTGTTGCCGCCTTTCCAAATTGCTCATCCAGAAATAAAACAATGATTAACTGAAATAAATTTCTGAGTGTTTTAAATTTTTACTTAAAGTATTGACCAAATCAAATAATTGTATTACAAGACAGAACTTGCTACAAAACCAATTGGTTGAGCTCAATTCTATGATAATACAATAAACAACAAAAAATAATATACGGAAAATGGTGTAAAGCTGAAACTAATTTTTAGGTTCCATTAAAAAACATGATTAGTAGCAGTCTGCTAAAACATGGAATGGGCGAAACATTTCGTTTTAAGAGGAATAAAATGACATGTTGAAAAAAAAACCTGTGCTGTTATTAATGAAAGCAATGAAAAGTGAACATATGGTTTCACAGCTGGTGTTTACACTCACGGGTGTTTTTGAACTGTGTACCCATGCCACTGAAGATGTCAGTCATCGGTATGGATGAAACATCTTGACATGTTTATAGACAATCTAGACCACGGCCTAAAAGCTCAGAAATTGTGACAGCAAAAACAATGAGAGTTTACAAGCAAGACTGTAAAGGGTTATTGCTAGATCTTTCATTGTCCTAGGTTTTTGTTAGGACTTGGTAATGGTGGAGACAGCCAAAGACCCCATCCAGTATGAAGAAATTATGGTTCAGCAATAGGCTATAATACAGCTGAATCTCCTAAAATCAAGGAAACTGTCTACAACTGTATAACAAGTTAAAAAGATGGACATGGCAAAACTACATAGCATTATTTATAATAAATTTTATTGAAAGTTGTCATGAAAACAGAATTCTACTAATACCCATGAATGTCACTGAAATCTTACAAGAGTTTTAAATTATAGAAATATTTGTAACTTCACAGAAGTCAAGCTACACGTATTCAAGACAGTTTTTCTATCCACACTATTATATGGGACAGAAAACCTCACCTTGCTTGAAGAGCATAAAACCAGACTGCTCGACACTAATGAGAATTTTTTGTGGTGAGTAGCTGAAAGAACTAGGAGAGAACGAATCAGGAATATGACCAATAGAAATCTGTTCCAGCAAGAATCAGTAGTCAAGACAGCGGCATATCTAGAATTTGGTCTTGGGGGGAGGGGGTCTAGTTGAATCGACTTCATACAAAAAGAAAAAACAAGTTAAGACTGATCAACATTACTACCTCTAAAGTGGTTGAAAAATGTGTGAGAACATCCCAAAATCAGCCCCATTAAAGCCATTAAAGAAAATTATACTAACACAATAAAAATATGCATTACGGAAACATTATTTGAAGATACTTATCGCCTGATAAGTATTTCACCATTTCATCATTCCTACATTTTATATTTCAAATGTATACGCAGCTGCTGTGTAATAAACCTGTTTGTATATTTGAAAAGAGTTACTATTATATTAGCATACACAGTGTAACGGTACAAACTGATAAGGGTCTATAATTTAAAGCGTTTCACCTTTTTATTTAACCAGAGTATATTTTTGGTAACTGACTGTCGCTCCGTGTGAGGTACGAAATGGTACCGGAATGCCAATTATCAGAAAGGGTGCGTATTCATGCGTACGAGCGCACGTGTGGGCCGACATTCCCAGCATGAAAGTCACGTCTAAGAATTCCTTCTCGCCAGACACGAGACTACGAGAAAGGCGCGAGGTGCGCTCAGCCAATCCCGAAGCATGTTGCCAAACACAGAGGGACGCTGGGCCATGTTGAAGACTCAAGTTGTCGTCGAACTTCCAAGCTGCGCAGGTGTGTCAACACGCGGTTCGCCAGAAAACCGGGCAAAGTCGGCGTCTAAACTCGAAACCGCGCACTTGCATTGGCGCGCGGTTAGTGAAGAACTATACAGAACAATGTAGACCGACCGGCCGAAAATGTGTTAATAAACAATAAATAAACTTCAGTCGACAAAAGCCCTCAGACCGCGCGGTCAGGAAATTCGTGCTCGCGAGCAAACTATTAAGTTGGCTGACTAGTAATGAGTGAGTTAACTAGTAATGAGTGAATTAATAAAACAACAACCAAAGTGTGAAGGAAAGTAGTACTTCACAAGTTTAAGTTTAGAAACAGTTTTCCATAAATATTTCGGACAGAAAAGTGTATATACAGCAGTGATACAATGCCGGAGCGACACCCAACGAGGATGAGTACCTTTTGAAACTTATTATATGTTGACAAAATTTTAACCTATTATCCAGTTTTTAAATTTTGATAAAATAAAAAAAAAGCGCTATTAATTAAAAGGGTGATCTAAAGAAAGAATGTGTGTGAGCGAGAGTTAACATAAAGAGAATAAAAAAAATGAGCACTGGTTTACGTTAAGGAAATTTAAGGCCTATCATATTTAAGCTGTATTTCAAAATGTGTTTTTCTTTTTAACATGTTAATTGATAATGTCCTATAATGGACCATAACAGTATATTGAAACGTAATTATACAGAAATACGTAGAGAAGAGGGTGAAGGATATCTTATGTAAATGGGAGTATAACAACGAATGTCATATTAAAGTATAATAAAATACTATTTTATTTCAACTTGCTATATATGTGTTAGCATAATCATTTCAACAACCTAACTTCATTTTCTGTGCTGGTAAATTCGCTATACGAAAAAAGGTTTCCACCACTAGATGATCTGGCCAAAACAAAATTAAAGGTAGGTGGGAGTTTGTTGTTGTTTAATATTTTAAAGTAAATTAAAAGATTACAAATGGTGTAGCGTGACCAGGATTTGGGATAAATATTATATTTATCCCAAATTGGCCTATTTCAAAGCACAAAGAATGGAATCTGGTTGGCGGAAATTGAGAATAACTTACGTAAAAATTTACGTAACATATGTGTAATAAGGTTTTGTTGAGGTAAAGTTTCCGAGGGGTTATAAATTGTGCATATTTGATTATAAGTAAGGTTTAATAATTAATCAGTAAGCAAGTAAATAATAACAAGAAAAAATGTCTGAGAACAAAAAAGAAATCAATTTAATAGACTCAGCTATGAGTGAAAGTGGTTTTGGGTCAATGAACCCGTCACTGAGTGTAAGCGAATTGGAAGGTCAGTCACTTCAAACAGCTGATTCGAGCATTCAATCAGTAACTGAAAGTAACGTAACTAAGTACATTATAATAAATAACGCAGAAGCGAAATCAACTCCCATAGTTACAAAATTAAGAGAACCGTCATTGGCCGATTTAATGAATTTTATAAGTAAACGTTTTGATGCCAATGCCGATTGTTTACGCAAACTGTCAAATGCCATTAATGAACTGAAAATAAAACGTGAAGAACAGAATGTTAAAAATGATACTAATTTTAAAGAAATTAAAGAACAGAATGTTAAAATGGATACTAATTTTAAAGAAATTAAAGAACAGAAAGCGAAGTTGGAGAATAGTGTAAATGTAAAATGTGATGAATTAATTAAACGGTGGGACGAGATAAAAAACGACAAGGTAGGTGATGTTAATACAAGTGATAATCAGAAAGCTGATACTTTAAATGCAAATCAGGCGACAATAGACAAGGTGAGTAGTAATGTTAATTATGATGAAATAATTAACAAGAGTAAAATAATGGTGAATAACAATAACAAAGTAGTTGATAATGAGGTGTAAATAGATATGCATGAGATGGTAAATAGTAAAAATAATGACGAGAGTAGAAAAGTATTTGGGGTTAGTAACGGAGTAGCATTTAGTGTTTATGAGTTGAAAGGGAGTACGAATATAGTTTAGAGTGGGTACAGAGGGTAAAATTTGCGTATGATGGTGAAGCAGAGACTTCACAATTGTTTTTGGAGGACGAGAATTCCTCGATAGTTTTTGTAGGAGACAAAAGAAAGGTCTTCAAAATGCCCCTTGGGTTTTAGTGTATCTGATAAGGCCAGATGGAGGTTAAATAGTAGTGCATTGCCCTCTGTGTGGAGTGAAGATGTGAAATTGGGTTGGGAAAGTGTTTATAAAGAGTGAAATAGAATGATAGAGTTGTTTAATGTAAAGAAAGGTTATAGAGAATTTGTACAGAGAATAAATAATATTAACTATTTACCTTATGAAGTAAGCAGCACAGTAGTCGATGATTATAGGGATAATGATAAATGCTTACCTGTTGTAAAAATTAGAGCACTAGTAGCTGATGACTATTTAAATGTGACAGAAAATACTGACGGAGACTTAACCAAAAATACGGATATAGACATGGCGTATGAAAAAATAATAATGGGGGAGAACCTTAGGAATTATTATTACGGTATAATGGAAAAAATAAATTTGTATGGTTATTATATTAACAATAGTAATATAATGAATTCAAAGAAAAATGAATTGTGTATGTTCAACATAAGACTAATTTTTGATGATGGTGGTTAGAGATATAGTGAATGAGCATTTAATTATTTTAGTTTATGGTAATTACTTGGATAACTTATGTAATAAGGTGTGGTAAACAATAAAATAATATGACGAAAGGAAATTGTAGATAAATTTATAGTGAGGTTAATTGTGTTTGTGTAATAGGTTATGCTGTACTCTGTATTTTATGTAAACAATGTATGTATGCAGTAGGAGTTGATTTTAATAATAATAATAGTTTACCAGACTAAATAAATAACGAGAGCAATTGTGAAATTTGTAATGCAATTAACTGAAGTAAAATTGTTTTGGAATAAGGTGATTAAAGTAACTTTGTCCTTTAGAAACTGATTGAATTAAATAAACTGGAGATGAAATTAATTAAATTAAAATGTTGTATAGAGGAATTTTGGTAATGAATTTAAATGATTTTCTGAGAATTATACTTTATAATAAATAGTAAATGAGTAAAAGTAAAATGTGTTTAGTTGTTGAGACATATGGTTATTATGATGTATCAGAAGGTACATATGGTTATGTACGTTATATTTGTTGTGACAAATGTTTATAGTTTGAGTCTATGACAAGTGATTATGTGTTCATTTGATTGAGTGATTGACCATATGTAAGTACGAATTTGATAATGACATTGAAGTAAAGTAAAAGAGTCTTATAATGACATTAAATGAGTTTGAAAGAATTTAACTTACGTAAGGTGTGGAATTTTTGGTAAAATTTGAATTTGAAATGTTATGTAAAATGAATGTTGATAATAAATTTGAATTTTTGGAGAATTTAATGGTACAATAAATGATAAATAATCAAAGGTTGAGGAATAAAAGGTTCAACTGAAATTAAAGTTGGAATGTTTGTAAATTTTATTCAGATGCAAATGAGATGTTTATTTTAATGGAATGAGGTTTATGTTCTTTATGAATGTTTATGTTGTATTATGTTTATTATGTTAGTGTGTAGGAATCTTAAACATGTATTGTGTATTTTACATGTGATTCCCCACTTTCGGGCGGTCACGGCGTCACCGAACCCTGACCATGGATTTGGACTATTGGTAACAAGAGTGGTTGGGCATATTGTACCCTAGCCATACTTATTATTTTCAAAACAGGTGACTTTAGAAATTAACGGGGGGGGGGGGGTAAATCAGGGGAATCACCATAACTAGGGAACAGCGGCTAGCCATCGAATGGGATGGTAGACTGTCTTAAGGGCATATAACTAATTTTTAGTAGGATTACTGGTGTCCTCGGACATCAGTAATGCCAAATGTTTTGTAACGCTGAAGCAAGAACGGTGTAGGCAGCGTCTACACCCTAAACAATCTTCAGTTCTTGTGGATGCAAATGGGCACTACAGTCCAACAACAGTGTGTGTGGAAAAGAGCTAGCCGTTACAAGCCAGGGACATAAATATAGCATTTATGTACAGGTAAATACCAAAACCGGTATCCCCGTGAGTTTATTTACCTAATTGTAACTGGGTTAGGAGGGTATAATAAAATGATGTAGAAGTAGGAGTATAACTGAATAATCAGTTGAGAATTACTAGACCGTAATCACGGTAAAATCAAGTTTGCTTTGCTCTGACTAGAGAAGTTGTTATTGTTGTGACTCACTTGCTGTTGTAATGTTTAAAAGAAAGTAATTTTCAATAATGATGGTTGAATAGTTGTTAATGAACATTCAATTAAGAGAATTAATGATTTTAAATACTAGACTCAATACTGTACTGATTTTATGGTTAACAAGAACATTTAATGACTTACATTGTAGATAATTTTGTGTATTTGGTTTACTTGTATTAAGTGTATTTAGAGTAATGTTATGTTCACATGTTGATAAGACATCAGCTGATGCATGGTGTTATGTGCATAGTATATTTTGTGTAATCAATTTATAGTTGCAGTAGATTTTATGGTAATAATGAGTTTTTGTTTTTTAATAATTGTCAATATATATATATATAAAATTGTCAATATATAATTCTGAAAGTTAAATTCATCTAGTTCATTGAAAAAAAAAAATTTAGTGGTAAATTGTTTTACTAGTTTTGATTTGAAGGTTACAAAGATGATAGACGGATTTTATGATAAACGTGAATAAATACAAAACGAAGTTAAATTAACAGATTGGTTTTGAATAATGCTATTAAAGTAAGTAATTGGAAGAGATGGTCTAATTAAATCGAAATGTGAATTTTTGATAATGAACAGATTTATTTTGATTTGAATTATAAAATAAATGATAACTGATGGAAATGAAATGATTGAAATTTGAATAATTTGATTTTTGATTTGAAATGATAACGTGAGATAAATAGTTAAGATGTTCAGTCCACAGAAATTGAAGGGTTAGTAATGTATTTTGATGGTTATTTGATTAGGAATGTAGTATAAACAAATGTAATATGTTTATGGTAAGAATGTACGTATGGATGCAACCAGTGCTTCTTAACGCAAACCAGTACGGACTAAGAGGAAAACAAACCAGTCGAGGATGTGGTATGTTTAAAAGCCAGTCATTGATATTTTTATCTGAAATGTTACAGAGTTTGGTAATACTGTGGCGGGTGCCTGTCTGACTTTATGGTGTTGGGATCTCGACCAGGGAAGTCCAGTAACGTCATTCAGGTGCAGCCGCAGTCACCAGACTAGGGGGGTAAGTTACCCATGATTTTAGTAAGGATTAAAGGGGGGTTGTTGGTGCCATATCCTTGCTGGTCCTCTTAGGTTTTTTTTTAGGGAATGAGTTTTTCTGTTTTGGCAGAAAGCCTCTTATTGGGGGGGGGGGGTATTGTAATGGTACAAACTGATGAGGGTCTATAATTATTTTTGGTAACTGACTGTAGCTCCGTGTGAGGTACGAAATGGTACCGGAATGCCAATTATCAGAAAGGGTGCGTATTCATGCGTACGAGCGCACGTGTGGGCCGACATTCCCAAGCATGAAAGTCACGTCTAAGTATTCCTTCTCGCCAGATACGAGACTACAAGAAAGGCACGAGGTGCGCTCAGCCAATCCCGAAGCAAGTTGCCACGCACAGAGGGACGCTGGGCCATGTTGAAGACTCAAGTTGTCGTCGAACTTCCGAGCCACACAGGTGTGTCAATGCGCGGTTCGCCAGATAACCGGGCATACAAACCAACCTAAGTCGGTGTCTCAACTCGAAACCACGCACTTGCGTTGGCGCGCGGTTAGTGAAGAACTATACAGAACAATGTAGACCGACCGGCCGAAAATGTGTTAATAAACAATAAATAAACTTCAGTCGACAAAAGCCCTCAGACTGCGCAGTCAGGAAATTCGTGCTCGCGAGGAAACTATTAAGTCGGCCGACTAGTAATGAGCGAGTTAACTAGTAATGAGTGAATTAATAAAACAACAACCAAAGTGTGAAGGAAAGTAGTACTTCACAAGTTTAAGTTTAGAAACAGTTTTCCATAAATATTTCGGACAGAAAAGTGTATATACAGCAGTGATACAACGCCGGAGCGACAGCCAACGAGGATGAGTACCTTTTGAAACTTTTTATATGTTGACAAAATTTTAACCTATTATCCAGTTGTTTAAATTTTGATAAAATAAAAAAAAGCGCTATTAATTAAAAGGGTAATCTAAAGAAAGAATGTGTGAGTGAGAGTTAACATAAAGAGAATAACAAAAAATGAGCACTGGTTTACATTGAGCAAATTTAAGGCCTATCATATTTAAGCTGTATTTCAAAAAGTGTTTTTCTTTTTAATATGGTAATTGATAATGTCCTATAATGGACCATAACAGTATGTTGAAACGTAATTATACAGAAATACATAGAGAAGATGGTGAAGGATATCTTATGTAAATGGGAGTATAACAACGAATGTCATATTAAAGTATAATAAAATACTATTTTATTTCAACTTGCTATACATATGTTAGCACAATCATTTCAACAACCTAACTTCACTTTCTGTGCTGGTAAATTCGCTATACGAAAAAGGGTTTCCACCACTAGATGATCTGGCCAAAACAAAATTAAAGGTAGGTGGGAGTTTGTTGTTGTTTAATATTTTAAAGTAAATTAAAAGATTACAACTGAAAAAATAATAATAAAAATAAAATAACCTAAAAATTGAGAGATTAACAAAATTCGTCAATTTTTGTTGACCCTCTGGGGGGCTCCGGTCCCATTCGTCCCCACTCCCCGTTAATATGCCGCTGAGTCAAGATAGAGAGAAGAGGATTGCAATGGTTCAGTCATATAATGAGAAGATGCACACAAGGAAGCCAAAGCTCATCATGGAAGAATCACTAGATGCAGGGAAAGGAAGAGGAAGACCGAGATTGACATGGGTTCACTACATTGAGAAGCTGGTTAATAGAATTATTTTATAGAAGGTGGATTAGAAAGAGATTATTTTATAGAAGATAATTTAGAAAGTCACTGAGGGACACCAACATTCGATGGAAGAAAAATAGAATGGAAAAGAAGAAAAATTTGTATCAATTACAGTATATATCTAACTTGTCCGAAAGGAGGAGAGATGCTATGAAGGATATAAAAAAAAAACTTACTCAAAGTGGATCCTGAATAATAATGAAACCTTTCCTACATGGACACATTTTATAGCCTTGGTATGTACTATAGGTTTTCATATGTTAGCTTTTTTTATAATACAAAATCTGCTCAATGTGGTAACAGAATGCAATATTGACTTAATAAAAAAGTGAACAATCCTATGCTTATGGTATATAATAAACCAACAAAATTGTCAAGTAACTTGTCAGTAAAATCTCTTACAGATGTATTACAGATGGCTTGATGATGGAAATTTTCAACACTCATTACCCAAACTAGTAGAATGCAACAGTCACTTGTATATCCCATAATCTAGCATCTTTCAGTTCTACTGCTTAAACATAAATGTAAACGATGAAAAGTAAATTTCCCCATAGTCACAGTAAAGTACCATAGGTTCGATGCCACTGGTATCAGTTTGAGAAACATCACATTAAAATGACAGTCATGGCTAAACTTTATGTATCTTTATCACTATTGATGAAGATTATTAAAATTGACTAGAAAAATGAGCTCTCTGTGCTTGAAATTAAGATGAACTCAAGTATGAAGAGCCTGAAATTTGAGACACTAAAACACAAGGACAAAATTGTGATCAAATAGTTGCTTGGCATTGGCAAAATGAAGAGACTGTTGACATATAAACAGTGACGAAGTCAATAAGACAGTGTAGGAATTGTTTGAATACATGTTCCAGAAATATGCCCTTTTCTGGACCAATGTCACAAAGTGTTGTTGAGAAGCCCTTATAATGAGTTAACGGCATCTTCTGGATGGTCAAACAGTTTCAAAATCAAGCATAACAGGAGTACGAACACGTCAGCCTACCAACACGTTTGATGGAAAGGTAAAAACAGACAACTGTTGTACAGATAATTAAGAGGTTGCATTAGGTCAGACGTAGATCTGTATATATGTGTCAGCCAAAACAGTAGTACGTTTTGTAAACATACATGGCTGTGCCATTACACATTAGGAATATTATTTGACCTTGAATACTCTTGGCGGGATTCTGATGAATGAGAAATTTTATCTCTGTGCTGGAGACCTGTGGTGTTATGCTTAATAGACACAACACATTATCACTATACACAGCAGTGGATGACGTGTATTAACCATTTCTGAGTTCCCGATGCCACAACCCAGATTAAACTGTACATAACGTTTGTAGAAAAGGCTAGTGTGGGAGAAATTTTATTGTTTCTTACAGAGGCACCCTTAGGGTTGTCCGGCAGGTGTAAATGCACTCAAGTTCCTTGGCTCATTCTGGAACAAAAATGAGGAAAAGAAATAAAACGAGAGAGAGAGAGAGAGAGAGAGAGAGAGAGAGAGAGAGAGAGAGAGGGGGGGGGAAGTGAGTGAGAGTAAGAAAATGAGAGAGAGATACAGTGACGGAGGGCAGCTGTATACATTTTTTACCATACTTCATTATTTAGAAGTCACATGACATAATTTTCAAAGAGCATCAATTAAACGCGCGGCAGCACGCTACATATAATGCGACACAATACGTTACGTTTGTACAGTTCACATAAGTTTCTTTTTGGTAACTACTATATTACTTTTTATAATATTTACTTGAGTACTTTATAATTTATAACAAATGTGTTACATTGCGTTATAATCGTTTATTTAAGTACTAAGTAGGCCTGTAATGAGAGCGCTGATGTTACTTGATATAGGCCTAAGTCTATGAATTCCTACCTGTGCTTCGGTATTAGGTTACTAATTAATGATGGCTGCATAACGAGCATTACAAACTAACAAACAAAATTGTTGTACAAAAGTAATTAAATATGGTTATTTAACAGAATACAAAATTCCTTAAACGATTATAAAATACACATTATAAGATATAACATAACTATTATGAACATGCAGCCATCATTAATTAGTAACCTAATACCGAAGCACAGGTAGGAATTCATAGACTTAGGCCTATATCAAGTAACATCAGCGCTCTCATTACAGGCCTACTTAGTACTTAAATAAATGATTATAACGCAATGTAACACATTTGTTATAAATTATAAAGTACTCAAGTAAATATTATAAAACGTAATATAGTAGTTACCAAAAAGAAACTTATGTGAACTGTACAAACGTAACGTATTGTGTCGCATTATATGAAGCGTGCTGCCGCGCGTTTAATTGATGCTCTTTGAAAATTATGTCATGTGACTTCTAAATAATGAAGTATGGTAAAAAATGTATACAGCTGCCCTCCGTCACTGTATCTCTCTCTCATTTTCTTACTCTCACTCACTCCCCCCTCTCTCTACCCTCTCCCTCTCTCTCTCTCTCTCTCCTTATTCGTTTTATTTCTTTTCCTCATTTTTGTTCCAGAATGAGCCAAGGAACTTAAGTGCATTTACACCTGCCGGACAACCCTAAGGGTGCCTCTGTAAGAAACAATAAAATTTCTCAAGTGTTTATGAAGTATGAAGGACACTAGCCTTTTCTACAAACGTTATGTACAGTTTAATCTGGGTTGTGGCATCGGGAACTCAGAAATGGTTAATACACATCAGCCACTGCTGTGTATAGTGATAATGTGTTGTGTCTATTAAGCATAACACCACAGGTCTCCAGCACAGAGATAAAATTTCTCATTCATCAGAATCCCGCCAAGAGTATTCAAGGTCAATTAATATTACTAATGTGTAATGGCACAGCCATGTATGTTTACAAAACGTACTACTGTTTTGGCTGACACATATATACAGATCTACGTCTGACCTAATGCAACCTCTTAATTATCTGTACAACAGTTGTCTGTTTTTACCTTTCCACCAAACGTGTTGGTAGGCTGACGTGTTCGGACTCCTATTATTAAACTGAAATCAGAAAATTCTACAATAAGGTAAACCAAGGTAGGAAACCCTTTAAGCCCAGGACAACACCTTGTCGTGACACTGATGGCACCCTACTTACAGAAAAGCGGAAGATCCTCGAAAGGTGGCACAAGAACTTTGAAGCTCTTCTTTTTAAGAATGACGAGGTGGACAACTATGTACCACCTGTGCTAGAGGAACATAAACACATCGAGCCTCTGGATGAACATAATATGATAGCTGCAATAGAAAGCCATAAAAACAACAAAGCTCCTGGTTCTGATGATCTTCCTGCGGAGCGTTGCACAAACGATGGCCCAGAGCTGGTTAAAACCCTTCAACACCTTGTCATTGATATATGGATAGAAGAGAAACTCCCAACAGCCTGGCAGAAGACAGTTATATGTTCCACATGCTGATCAGGTGATTGGTCGATATCAGTGTGGATTTAAAAGAGAAAAATCGACAATAGACCAGGTTTTCACACTCCGACAATTTCTGGAGAAAGGTAGGGAACATAAACTACAAACCCATCACTTCTTCATAGATTTCAGAAATGCATACGACAGCATTGACAGAAAAGAACTTTACACTGCTTTTGAAGAACTGGGCATACCAAAGAAATTAATAAGACTGTGTAGGATGACAATGCTGACAGTGAATGGTGAACATTCAGAATGACTTATCAGGAGAGTCTGACTATGGAAAGGGAGTCCTCCAGGGCGATGCTCTTGCTTGCCTCCTCTCCGTTCTTGCCTTAGAAAAAGCTATGAGAGATGCTGGAATAATTCCTCCGGAGCTGTATTCAACAGGTTGGTGCAGGTCCTAGGATACGCTGATGACCTAGATATAATCGAGAGGTCCCTTCGAGCAGTCACTAGCAGTCACTGAAGCCTTTCTTGCTCTTGAAGGTCCTGCAAGTAGGCTGGGTCTCATAATAAATGAAAGCAAGACAAAATACATGGCTACAGGACAGGAGGCTAGAGAAGGAGAGCACATCCAAATTGGCATCTATTCCTTTGTAAAAGTCAAAAACTTTGTTTATTTAGGATGAAAAGTTAACTCCGATGGGGAAACAACAGAAGAAATAAAGCGAAGAATCACATCAGCTAATAGGTGCTTCTTTGGTCTCAGACCCCTGTTCCAGAGCAGAATAATTGCCAGGAGCATCAAGCTGCTTTTGTATAAAACACTGATCCGCCCAGTTCTTACCTTTGGTTCTGAGACCTGGACCATTTCTAGAAAGTCTGAGTCAAGCCTGCTGGTTCATGAACGCAAAATCCTCCGCAGTATATTTGGTCCAATATGTGTAGGAGGTGAATGGAGGAAAAGAACCAACCAAGAACTGAACACTCTTCTGAATGAACCAGATATTGTGAAAATTATAAAACTTGGTAGACTCAGGTGGGCTGGACACGTGATCAGAATGGGGGAGAATGAAATACCAAGAAAGGCACTCACAGAACAGATCTATGGCACCAGGAGAGTTGGTAGACCCAAACTACGTTGGGAAGGCGGTGTGAACTACGATGCGAGCCATATCCTTGGGACCTGGAACTGGAGAGCAGCTGCACTTGACCGGGACAACTGGCGGAGGCTGGAGGATACCTTTGAGGACGCCTTGACTCAGTAATGGGTTGTTGCACCGCTGAACTGAACATTATTATGTAGTTAAATTTTTTTTAGCGGATTGACCACTTAGGATCACGCTACAACTTTATTTCTTTTTCTTTGCCTGGAGTTTCCTCTGTCTCCAATACTCCTTCATACGCTCACTGGCTTGTTTCCTTTCATCTTCTGTCCAAGTTCGTCCACTTCTATTAGGTCTTCCTGCATCTTGAAACAATTCCAGATTTTTCACTGTACTCCTAAATTCACTTCTTTCTAACATTTGGGACTCTGTGATATTCGACTTTTCTAAATCCTTTCTAACTTCCTTAATCCACGTTGTAGTGGTCTTCTTCTTCCAGAGGTAGTTACTATTATTAATATTAGTTATTAATATTGCATGGTAATGTTGATTTCCAGGTCAAAAGTAAAGTTACCTGTATTCTCTCTCTCTATGCGTTTATCTTTGAATAGGTTTTTTGCAGTAGCTTCCCCGCTGTTCTTTTATATTGGCATCGTCCATTCTTTTATTTGTTACAAATTTTCTTGTAATGTTTTCAGTTTGTTCACATTATAATTTATATTTGTTTCTATTTGTTTTTAATCCTTCTAGATTTTATTTACGTATTTATTCGTGTCGTACTTACATTGCTGTATTCCGGCTTTGCTTATTTGAGGATACTTGTCTCTTAATTGTGTAGTCCCGTTTTCTGTCTGTATTGTGTTACATGTATCTTTACTTATCTATTTTTACACTATTTTTACTAAAATTACGGGTTTTTTGTTACTCTACAGGTTTCTTCTTATAATATACTTTTTGCTTTTAGCTAGGCACTCTCTGCATGCCTCATAGGTTTATTGCCGACATACAATTTTCCTCTTCACTCTTATATCCTCATTTTGCTTATATATGTCTGTTTTTAAACACCATCATGTTTGTATGACTTTCTTTTGATGTACGCCTTTCCAGGTTTAGTTCTACTTGTAATGGGGCGATTTAGGTTTTTTATTTTTTTATTAATTTCGGTTTTCATCTTTTAAAATACTTCAAATCATTTCATATGGGTGTCCAGTCCTTGTTTGAATCTAACTCGCAGCCTAAACAATAAAAGCATTACACACAGTGTTGAAATATTCATAAAGGAATGTCATGTTGTCGACTGTGTCACGATTCTAAGAACTTTGCGTCTGTGTGACGTCCACTCGCAAATGCACAAACACCAACATCTGCGGAGCGCATAACTTTACATAAACGAAAGTAAAGGCTGTGAAATATCGTCGTCGCACAGCACACGTAAATCCTGTGTGCCAAATGTATAGCGACTAAAACTTCGACAACGACGGCTGCGAACGGCGATGAAATTCGTTCGCGGCAAGGCAGTGATGTCTGTCCACATGTAACAGCGACACAAAAAGTTCATCCCAGTAAACTACTAACACAGACCACGCGCGGTCGCCTAAAACTTTATACCCGGGCAGAATTTTGTTCCATCAAGTCGGCCGACTAATCGAGATTATATTGGAGTCGGAGTTGTAAAGCAGTTTAAAAAAAAAAATGAGGTGGACATTTAACGCCATAAAAGCAAGTGAGTTCGGAGTAAAAAATGAACTACTAACAGTTTGGACATAGTGCAAGTAATTTACAGGACGCGCCATGTGGTCGACAGTGACGCTGTTTAGGAAAGTAACCCTATTCTTTTACATATATTCTTATGTTCTCTAAAAAGGGGGTTTTAAAGGTCTGAATGTGAGAGTGTGGCAAGCTGGGTTCGCCTTGATTAATTACAACTATATTAGAATAAGAAAATGTTTAAATAAATGTGCATGTTGTATCTGTCTTAAAAGGAGAGAAAGTTGAGTTCTAATTGAAATTCTATTTAAAAGGAAATAATTAAATAATTAGATAATAAAATTTTTTCATTCCATCAAACAAATGAGTGTAGCGTACGTTTGTTGTGTAACCTGATAATCACACTTGCATCTTAAAGTTCGTGTGCCGGATCCTGGTAGAAAACAGAAGGTAGGTGATAAAATAATTTTATGTATTTCTATTTGTATTAAACGTAATTAACGTTACAAATGGCGCTACGACAGGAACTCGAATTTGAATAATTAAAATTCCACACCTACGATAGATGCAAGTTTGATTTGAGGGTTAAGTAACTACGTAAAAATTACGCAGCACATATAAAATAGTATATTAATGTTTAGAGTTTAAGAGTTAAGTGGCAGATGTTTATGTACGAAAATCTAGATTAATAAATTTATAAAAATGGCAGGAAAGAATGAGAGCAATATAAATGAAACGACTAGTGTAGAAAACTATAATGAATCAAATAGTATGAGTGATTTTGAAATCCACTCGACTCCAAACGTGAGTCAGGAAAATAAAACAAAAAATAATTCAGATAACACAAATATTACGGAGGATTCAGGGGTACAGTTAAACCCCACCTCAACACAATGTAATAAATTAGACGATGATATAATGAGCATATTGAGAACCATATCAATGGACATTCATGAACAGAAAAACGAAATTAAAGAAATTAAAAGTAGTTTTGACAGCAAATTAGATGTACAGAATAACAAATTTAACGAATTAAATAATCGTTTTGACAATAACGATATAAAATTGAATGAAATTAAAAGTGAATTTAATTGTAAATTTGATGTACTTAAATTTGACATTGATGAGGTAAAAATGAAATGCGAAAGTAGTTTTAACGAGTTGAAATTTGAATTAAACGAGAAATTGAGTCATTCATTAAATAGTATGAATAATAGAATTGACGAAATAGAGAGTAATATGGTAGAAAAAACTGATAAACAAATACAGAAGGTAATCGAAAATTTTGAACGTAAAATAGATGAATGTAATGTTAGTAGTGAGTACAAGTTGAATTGTGTAGTTGATAAGATTGAAACATATGAAATTAGTACTAATGTCACAATCAATGAAATAGAAAGTAATTGCAAAACAGAGATACAAGCTATACAAAATACAGTGAATATTATAGATAAGCGTCATGTACAAATTGAGAGTTTAAATAACAATATATTTGCACCAATTGAGCAGAGCATAGTTAATGTTAAAGATGAATTGAACACAGCTATAAACGAAAAACTTAATAGTGTTACTGAACAAATAGTCATTACTAAAGATGTGAACAGCGATATTGATTTGGAGTTGTTTAATTGTGAAAACAGGGGGGTACACCAAATACACTGTACTCACCGTCTATGGCTTTTTTCCGTGATGTTTTTTCCAGTTTACATGTTTCAAGGCACTTGCCTCATCATCAGAACTTATAAAATCAATCTATGTCATAAAAAATGACATTTGTCAAAATATTAAAAACACAATACGGCAATTAAACTATGTACATAAATTCGTTTTAAAAATGTTCGGTGTGCCTTGCAAGACAACACGCGCCGTACTCTAGTACTCTAGTACGGCGCGTATTGTCTTGCAAGGCACACCGAACATTTTTAAAACGAATTTATGTACATAGTTTAATTGCCGTATTGTGTTTTTAATATTTTGACAAATGTCATTTTTTATGACAGATTGATTTTATAAGTTCTGATGATGAGGCAAGTGCCTTGAAACATATAAACTGGAAAAAACATCACGGAAAAAAGCCATAGACGGTGAGTACAGTGTATTTGGTTAACAAACACGTGGCTTGGGACTACAATAGGATTTATTCCGTTTAATTCAAAAAGGGGGGTACACCCTATGCAGTTTTTGAATAGAGTTAAAGAATTTAATCAGTTTTGTAGAAGTAGCTGGGAAGTACAATTGTTAAAAATAATGAAGTGTTTTAGAGGGAATTCCGCGGTATGGGCGGAGGTACATAAAGTAGACTGGGTAAATTATCAGTGTTTTGAGACGGCTTTTAGAGAGAAATATTGGTCGGAGGAGGAACAAGAAATATTACGGAGTAAAATTATGGGACCAGGTAATTTTGGGACCCAAGGGGGTAACGTGACTATGTATGTAATGCGACTATATAATGAGGCAAAATATTTAGAGCCACCGTTACCGTTTCGGTCATTCGTCCGTCATATAAGTAAGCATTTACCGAGAGAAATACAGATTACGTTAATGACCCGCGAGATTTTAGAAATTACGGAACTAGAGAAAATATTGGATATATTTCAGAATATAGGAGAACGGGATATGAGTAGGCGGATAAACACACCAGCATCACATATAAATGGGAATTATAATCAATCCAGGGGAATACCCAACTTTCATCGAGGGGCACGTGGGGGAAATAATGATAATCGAGGCGAGGGTTGGCGATGTGCCGATTGTAATGTTGAAAACTATGCTATAAGAACAACCTGTTTTAGATGTCACAAACCGAGAGAATGTCAACGCAGTGAGCGGACGCATCAGCCACCAAGTCAACCGCAGAGAGGAGGCGAGAACGCAAGAGGAGCACCGAGGGGAAATGGAAGTGGAAATAGAGGCAGAGGTGGATACAGCCAGGCAGTAGCAGGTCCATCCACGGGAAACTAGAGGAGACAATGGAGAACCGGGCCCATCCATTGTCGGAGGAGAACCTGGGGGTCCAAGAGGAGCATAACTACCGCAGCAACATAATTATCAGAGACATGGCGGAGGAGTTACTGGAGGAGGACGCTGCACAAATGACAGAAACCAAAACCGGACTGACGGTGGTATTTATAACCATAGAAGGTAAGGATTACAAAACATTGATTGATACGGGTAGCGAGATATCAGTAGTTTCAGAGAATGTACTGGGTGAATTACAAAGAGTAAATAAGAATATTCCATCATTGCCAGTAGCGGGAGTAACATTAGTGGGGGTGACGGGAGTACGAAGTAAACGAGTCACTAAACAAGTTCAATTAAACATATATATTAATGGAATAGAATTTGAGAATACTTTTCTAGTAGTTAAGGGTTTGAATTTAGATATAATTCTGGGAAATGATTTTTTGAAGAGAAATAAAGCAGTAATTGATTTTAATCAGAGAATAGTGGAATTTAATAAGGGGCATGAACCAATCAGGGTAGATTTTAAGAGGGTGTTATATACGGCTAGAGTTACGGGTGTAAAGATGATACCAAACCGAGTAGGCGAGGGAATTATAGAAACAAGAGTGAATGTGTGTCAAGAGAGTGAGAGCATGGAGAATGATAAGAGAGTATGGGAAAATAGGGCAGAGATATTTTTTAATGAGGGTGGAGTTGTAGGGAGTCCCCAACGACAGGAGTTGTGGGCGGTTATTGAACGTTTTAGAGATGTATTTGCTGAGTTGCCTGGAAAAGCCAGGGACTATGTATGCGAGTTGAAGATTCGTGAGCACTCACCCTACATGCAGAGAAGTTATCCAGTGCCATTTTCAAAGAGGAGAGCCGTTCAAGAAGAGTTGGACCGCATGATGGAAGGGGACATCATCGAAAGATCCATATCGCCTTACTCGAATCCATTGGTAGTGGTCATCAAAAAGGATGGAAAGGTAAGATTGTGCTTAGACGCTAGAAAAATTAATCAGATTATAATACCTGACCGGGAATCACTGGAAGCCATGAACGAAAATTTTCAAAAGTTTAGTGGAATCAGATATATGACGTCCTTAGATTTAACGGCGGGCTACTGGCAAGTCCCATTAGCGCCAGAAAGCCGTAAGTTTACTGCATTCCTTTTCAATGGGAAAAACTATCAATTTAAACGCCTGCCATTTGGCCTTAACACTAGTGTAGCAAGTTTTATTAAGTGTTTAGACATGATATTACAACCGAAAGACTTAGATTTTTTGACTGTATATGTTGACGACATACTAATAGCATCAAGAACATTCTCTGAACACGTAGAACACATAGAGTATGTTTTAAATAAATTACGACAAGGGGGATTAACTGTTAATTGGGATAAGTCGAAATTTTTACAAACCCAGATAAAGTAGAAGCTATCATACGTTTCCCAGAACCAAAAAATATTAAACAGTTGCAGAGCTTTCTAGGATTATGCAACTTTTATAGAAAATTCCAGAGAAATTATGCACATATTACCTCTAAATTAAGTGTTGTTTTACAAAAGAATAAACAATGGAAATGGGGAGAGGAGGAGAGAACTATTTTCAATGAAATCAAAGAGAAATTTATAGACACAATTATGATGAATCACCCCGATTTTCAGAGAAAGTTTTATTTACAGACGGATGCCAGCAACATAGCCCTCGGCGCAGAACTTTACCAGGAGGGTGAGGATCAGGAGCACAGGACCATCGCTTTCGCCAGCAGAACCTTATTGGCAGCAGAAAAGAATTACACCACTACCGAAAAGGAATTGCTGAGCATCGTTTTTGCTGGGAAGAAATTCTGCACTTACCTGCTAGGAAACCAAACCGTCATCAGGACTGATCATAAGGCCTTATCATTCCTAAATACATGTAAGCTGACGCATAGCAGATTAACCAGGTGGGTACTAGCTTTACAAGAGTACAACTTTTCTTGGGAGTATATTAAGGGGTCAGATAATAAAGTACCGGACACTTTGTCCAGGGTAGACACTATAGATGATAAGACAGGTAGAGATCTGAAAGAAATAGAAATTTTTCGATTAACCAGAAAAGAAAGAATTTTTGGGGAGGAATTAAGGGAAATTAAAGATAGACAAAGATCAGAAAATAAATTGGGTAAGATAATAACTAGTTTAGAAGCAGATATTAATGGTTCAGAGTATAATACACATTTCCAGATACATAATGGAATTCTGTTTAAGAAAGTAGAAGGGGGTGAACGGGATTGGAGGTTAATGATACCCGATGAATTAGTAGATAGAATTATTTGGGATTGCCACATAAGATATGGTCATTTTGGGGCGAAAAAATGTGCAAATGTACTAAAAGAATCTTGTGTTTTTAAAAATATGGAGAAAAGAGTTAGAAGAGTATTAAGAGTTTGTGATCTGTGTCAAAAGTCTAAAGTAGCAAATTACAGGGTTGAAGGGGAAATGAAGTATATGAAAGTAGAAAGACCTTTTGATTTAGTTGCAGTAGATTTGTATGGGCCATTGCCTAAAGGTAGAGGAGTGGTATATATTTTTGTTGTTTTGGATACTTTTACCAAGTTTGTTAGGTTATACAGTGTAAAGAGAGCTACAAGCAAAGCACTCAGCGAGAAGATAACCAAGGACTACATGATCAACGTAGGTAAGCCGAAGGTAATTTTATCTGATCATGGACCGCAGTTCATCAGCGGCAAGTGGAGACAGACTCTTGGCTGGGAAGGCATCATACCCAAACACACGGCCGTTTACCATCCACAGTCAAACCAGGCAGAGCGGGTGATGCGAGAAATCGGCAGAATATTCAGGGCGTATTGTCACTCCAAACATACAGAGTGGCCTTTGTATGTGAAGAAAGTGGAGGATTGGTTAAACAGCACAACCCACGATTCTACAGGATTTACACCGTACGAACTAATCAAGGAAAGCCGTCCACCCAGAATATTAGAACAACTTTTTGAATATCCACCGGAAGAAAGAGTTTTGGATAGAGATGTAAAAATACGACTTGCTAACGAGAGTCTGCTCACCAAGGGAGAGAGGAGAAAGCAAAAGCATGATGGCAAAGGTAAGTGGGTCAAATATGAGATAGGGCAGTTAGTATTAGTGAGAAGACACGATTTATCAAGTGCACAAGATAAAGAGATTAAAAAATTCTTTTTGTTGTATGAAGGACCGTATGAAGTAGCTGAAATCAAAATGGATAATGCTTATGTTTTACGAAACCAAATGACTGGGGAAATAGTGGGTACCCATAACGCCACCAATTTAAAAAAGTATTGGTTAAAATAAAATAATACATTAAATCTTGTAACTGAACATAAACTACATAACTATAAAATTAGGAAGTTAATATAAAACAGTAAGTGGTAGCGGATAGATGTTCACCACTTGTCCCAGTGGGGTTCATCTATTTCAGGGACACGCCCCTGCCCATGCGAGCCTTGGTTTTCTCCATTTACTCTTATTTTCGGAGGAAGCTTTGTCCTTAACTTTAGTCCTAGTTCTTGACCTTTTAATAATCCTTACCCTTTTATCTTCCCGATTTCCTTACCATCCCCTTAGAGAAAACATAAACAATAGTTACATAAATTGGCACACTTTTTCGAACCATTTGATTGCCTTAATTCTAAACAAAACATTAGGGTAATCTTCAAAATTAGATAAACCGGTGTTATTTACGAATTGTAAACTCATCCCTTAATTAGAGAGTGGGTAGAGAAGTTTTGTGGCTGAGTAGACAAACTAAATAATAAATTGTTGTATAGTTTAATAGAATTGCTGTATACAGAGATGGGGCTGTAGATTAGTGGTGGTGGTGTGTTTATTATTTTGGGGAAAGGAGATAGGCAAGGAATTTATGGTTGACAGCGGGGCTTGTGTTCATTTTCATGGAAGTGGGGTTCTGTCCGTCTTCAATCGCATCTCTATATACAATTATTCTGTACATATAAAATATAACCTATTTACAGGTAATTAAGGAAAAAATAATTTTGAAAATGTTTTTTAAAAACTGAAAGATATGTAACCAAAAGGTTTAATTATTATTTTGTGGTACCTGCTATGTTAGGTTATGAGTAGAGATAAATGGTATATAGAATGTGATTGTGGAGGAATTTAAAGAGAGATTGGAAACAAATGATGTAATGTATGTAAAATTTATTGAAATATTAAGAAAAACTGAAACATTAAACCACGTAGAATCATTTTGAAAAATGCAATGAAAGCAATTGAATGTATGAAGAGATTAAATTGAATTGTAGTTGTTCTTGGAGTAACTTAATGATAGTATGAAGGTTAGTGATGTGTAGCTTCATTTTTATTTAAATTGAACTGTAATTTTATATATTTTATACATTAACTGCATATAACTGTAATTAAAGTTAAACTGTTTTGAGTGGAGATTATTAAAGAATTTTCAAGTTAAACAAATAATTTAAAAGGGCCAGTTTTATTAAGGAAGCAAAATTAACTCTGATCTGAATTGGTACAAGACATAAATATGCTAACTAAAAGATTTATAGAAACCAAAAAATTTGAAGGAAGTATATATGTCAGTGTATGACGCAACCATGAATGTTTAGACTGAAGGAGTGTTTATAACAGTGCTTATAAAACAAGTCTTGCAGACCATTGTTAATGTAAACAGGTGTGCTGTATGTTTTGACTAATGTTCACAGCCAGGTGTTGAAGTTGACAACTGTTGTAGCTTGATGAATCAGTATCTTGAGTAAAATCTTATTGTGACATAAAAGAATTGAAATTAAAATTTTACAGACAAAATAATAATGTAGGTAATATTTTATGTCGGATCCTTTTGAAAAATGTAATTAATTTTGAAAGGGTTAATTAAAACAATATGAATTAAATTTAATGAAAGATAATTAAATAAATTAAAAGATAATTTTAAATAAGGACTAATCTATGTTGATCTGAATGATAAAATAAATAACATAATGATTAAAAAACATTATGATTAAAATATGCATTTAAAATTGAAAATTGAAAGAACGTTCAAGCTGAAACCGTGTTGGGAAAATAAGACGTGTATATTACTGCTCATGTAAACTTTTATAATTGACAATTTATGTTTTATGTTTAACTGTAGATTCCCCACCTAAGTGCGGCCATGACCTCACCGGATCATGACCATGAAAGTAGTTAATTGTTACAAATCATGAATTTTACTTGATATAACCGGCTTGTGGTTTGTTTTATTTTGTTAACCCGGTGGTTTGTTAGACTTAGTAGGGGGGTTATTTTTTGCGGAATCTACCAAATTCTGGAACAGGGCTATTTTCACCCAGATAGGGGTGGTAGTCCATTAGGGGTGTATAAATCAAGAATAGTAGGTGTAATACCGAATTTTATTGTAACGCCGAAGCAAGGATGGGATGGAATAAAAGAAAAAATGTCCACCCCTTCTGCATCAGTCCTTGTGAAAGCAACTAGACGCTACAGTCTAGGGGGGGTAATAGTGAGTGTGGATGGGCGGTGACCCAGTTACAGGTCACGAGGGAGATGTGATTACGGCTAGATTGAGGTCTGCTAGGGCCAAGAAGTCTAGTGCTGCACACAGTAGAATGTAACGGGTATCAGGGGTTAAGGGATTAAAAGGGGGGTAGTAGAAAAAAAAAAATGTTTTTGGTGCCTGCCATCAAATTGATGTTTGTATTAATTCTGATTGTATTATTGTTTATGCGTATTAATAGCGTTATTGAATTATATTGTTTAGGATATAGGTATAATCAAATGTTAAGATAAGGCAGTTCATGTTTTAATTAAATATTCAATTTATTTGTTTTTTTTTCAGTAATAATAACAAAGAGATTTAATTCATTTAGATAAGAGATTTTGTTTTGTTTTGATACGATCTGATTTTGAACTTAAATTTTAAAGGATGAGTTTGTTTAGAAAATATTATAGGTGTATGTATGCGCCCAGTATTTGCCAAAGGCAACCCAGTTTGCATGTAAGGGGGAACATATCGGTTGAGGATCTGGCATGATATAAGCCAGGGATTTGGATTTTTTGGGGAAACATGTTAGAAGGTGAGGCGCGCTGTGGTGCGTGTCTGTTCGATTTTTCGGTGTTGGGATCTCTTACAGAGAAGTCCAGTGATCTTGTTCAGATGCGTACATAGTCACCGAGCCAGGGGGGTTGTTTACCCATGAGGTATAAGAACAATGGGGGTTGTTGGCACCAGTTCCTCACCGGTCCTCTTAGGGGTTTAGCAATGAGACTTCTTCTGTTTCGACAGAAGATTTCTCATTGGGGGGGGTATTGTAATGGGGCGATTTAAAAGGTTTTTTATTTTTTTTATTAATTTCGGTTTTCATCTTTTAAAATACTTCAAATCATTTCATATGGGTGTCCAGTCCTTGTTTGAATCTAATTCGCAGCCTAAACAATAAAAGCATTACACACAGTGTTGAAATATTCATAAAGGAATGTCATGTTGTCGACTGTGTCACGATTCTAAGAACTTTGCGTCTGTGTGACGTCCACTCGCAAATGCACAAACACCAACATCTGCGGAGCGCATAACTTTACATAAACGAAAGTAAAGGCTGTGAAATATCGTCGTCGCACAGCACACGTAAATCCTGTGTGCCAAATGTATAGCGACTAAAACTTCGACAACGATGGCTGCGAACGGCGATGAAATTCGTTTGCGGCAAGGCAGTGATGTCTGTCCACATGTAACAGTGACACAAAAAGTTCATCCCAGTCAACTACTAACACAGACCACGCGCGGTCGCCTAAAACTTTATACCCGGGCAGAATTTTGTTCCATCAAGTCGGCCGACTAATCGAGATTATATCGGAGTCGGAGTTGTAAAGCAGTTTAAAAAAAAAAGTGAGGTGGACATTTAACGCTATAAAAGCAAGTGAGTTCGGAGTAAAAAATGAACTACTAACAGTTTGGACATAGTGCAAGTAATTTACAGGACGCGCCATGTGGTCGACAGTGACGCTGTTTAGGAAAGTAACCCTATTCTTTTACATATATTCTTATGTTCTCTAAAAAGGGGGTTTTAAAGGTCTGAATGTGAGAGTGTGGCAAGCTGGGTTCGCCTTGATTAATTACAACTATATTAGAATAAGAAAATGTTTAAATAAATGTGCATGTTGTATCTGTCTTAAAAGGAGAGAAAGTTGAGTTCTAATTGAAATTCTATTTAAAAGGAAATAATTAAATAATTAGATAATAAAATTTTTTCATTCCATCAAACAAATGAGTGTAGCGTACGTTTGTTGTGTAACCTGATAATCGCACTTGCATCTTAAAGTTCGTGTGCCGGATCCTGGTAGAAAACAGAAGGTAGGTGATAAAATAATTTTATGTATTTCTATTTGTATTAAATGTAATTAACGTTACATACTTTAGCTGCAAGAATCTGGTTACTCTAAACATCTTTCGCTGGGGAGCTCGTAGAGTCTTTAATTGTTTGGAAAGGTAGAGTCCACCTAGTGATAACTAAGATGAAGTCTACTTGATTGCGAAAGCTACCACTAGGGGAACGTCATGAACACATAACTTTACGTGATGAGGAACTTCTGGCTTACAAATAATAAAAGTTGTTTTCAGAACTGAAGTAAATTTATTGTTCAAATATTCATTTCGTGACGTTAATCCATTTTTTTCCATAATTCTGATTCTCTAGCCGTTCTTTTAATTTTTGTATTTAAGTCTGTAAGTATAGTTACTCTTTGCGTTAACAGTTTTTTACTGTCTCTTTCCAGTATTGTATAAAATTCTTCTTAATGTGTGTCATCAAACTCCAAAATTGAGTCATTTACTTGCTCTGTATGTATTCATGTTAAAGAGTTGAGAAGGGGTAGTTCAAGAACTAGTGAACTCCCACTGCTAGCTTAGACCTAATACTCGTTACTTACGCTTTTAATTTCCGAGATAGCTACACCAGTTCTTGAGCATTTTAAATTTTATAAATAAAGCATTATTATATATAGAATCTTTATATAGCCTATACGAGACTAACACACGTGAACAATGGTTTGCAAGGGGATACGGCATAGGAATCCTTGGTACTTCTTACAAATAAAATTAGGCAGTGGCGCATCTACGGAAAATGTCAAGGGATCAACTCCCTCTCCAAAGCTAGTAATTAGTTTTCAACTCAACACAGGCCAATACCTGAGCCTACTGCATGTATCAAACTGCATCTGTCAAACCGCTCGCAAATAGCTGTTAAAATAAAGGCATTAACAATATTTTGTAAATTTGTGAAGTAAATCAAAGTTTCATTAATAATGACTGTAAATTAAATTTAATAATTAACGTTGAATTGAAAAACAGATTACTGAATAGCTTCACGTAGCGGATTGTGTTAAATAAACGGGAATATGAATATTCTAGATATGGTGTCGATTAGAGGCGTTTGAACTATAAAAAGTATAACTAGTCTAAAAGTTCCTAACTAAAGAGTACTCTCTTGGGCAAACAGTTTATTTTTGCTAAAACATTATTTTGTGCGCACTGAAGAATCCGCTCTTTCGTTTTTATAGTTGTCTAATACAAGACCTCACTTATAATTAAACAAAATTGTTAGTTTTACTGTGTTTGATGCAGTTTCGTGTGTTATACCCTGATGGTAAATAATATACTACCTTTTCCCATCTAAGTTTGTATCTTTGAATCGGTCTTCCTTATTTATCTTTGCTTTATTTCTCTTCTACCTTCAACATTTGTTTTACCCTTTTGCCTGCTCGTTTTATGTCTCGTCACGCCCATAATTTTGTATTGTCTTGAATTTTCCATTCTGTTTTATTATATAAAACACTTTAATTATATAAAACTATTATTTATAGGAAAAAAAATTTTTAAATATCACAGAAAGAACAGTGTTATTTAGACACAGTAAAGTACAAGTTTCTCTTTCATTATATCTTCGTTTACAAATTTCCACGGCAACTAAATGTGTAATGTCATTATAGGCTAATTGATATTTTTAAAAATACGACTTACGGTATGCAACACAATGAGAGAAAAATTATAAATAATGTGAGCGAAATATAGGTTTTCTGTAGAGCATTCCATTACAAATTTATTCTGTATAAATACGCAAAATTAAAATTTTTTAGAAGGCACTTTTGACATTTTTTCTCCAGTTACATTTTGCTTGCGACAGTTTGGTAACTTATATGTCTCCTGAATATGTTACTTGCTTATCGCACGGCAATGCGATAGTGGGGTTGCCACCTTCGGGCTTAACGTCCAGCCCGATTTCTGTAGGTTGTCTCACATAAACTGACTATCTTATCATAATAAAGAGACCAGATTTCCCTGTACACAATAGTACAACCCATTAAATCCAACTTGATTCGCGCCTGTAATATTCCAAAGATAAGACAATCCAGAATCATTTCCCTTACGCCTCAACTTAGTACTGTTGGTTACTATTGATCTCCAAAGAATATTTATCGACCTTCCGGTCTAAATCCATACGGTTGAGCATCAGAAGGGTAACGGGTAACCTCTTGTAAGATATGGCACTTCATCACGGAGAACCGTCTTGGCTGGAGAGAGGCTGAAGGCTTCTTTGAGATATAACATTACTTCATCCAACACTAAGAATTTGAGGACCAGTACCTAGTTAATCTGGACCCAATTTTTTAATCAGCGAGTAAAGAAACACGCTTGAAGTTCTACAAGGTGACTCTTCCTTGTCTATGGGTTTGAGAATTCTGACTTATAAGAACGAATTCCCAGAGCAGTCGTTTTCAGGTGGTCTCAGACGCGTGATATTACATATTCTTCACAAATGCTGATCGCAAAAGAAATCGCGATGTATGGCAGGAACTGAATATTACATGTATATTTGATAGGACTGCCCATTATAGGCTAAAATGGTTGGAACTTTTAACCGAAGCGATGACTGAAGCATTCTCAAACAACTATTGAAAATTGTAAGCAGAAATCGACGGAGAGGTGTGGGGTGTCCCAAGAAGCATTGGAATAACCAGCTCTAGTCTATCTGTTTGGGCCCAGAACAAACTACTTTTGTATATCCCTTGCTGACTGATCATGATGATGGTTATTTCTTTTGACGTTTGCTTTTCCTCTAATTTATGGAATGATAAATGAGTTTAGTGAAGATTTCCAATATGGTTCTTATTAATATATTAATAAAACATACTGTAGTTACTGAAATGTTGTCTTTGATGTGATGAATTATTAGAAAGCTCAATAAAGTGTAGAGAGAACATTTCAATTTAGATTATTACAAGCAGAGTACATAATTATATCAATTTTAAACAAAAATATTTATTTTGAGAAAGTAATCAATGATAACGTTGTGATTAAAAAAATTATAAAGGAAAATTTTGAAAATTCAAAATTCTAATATAATGGAGTCTTCAAAAGTTCAAAATAAAGGTAGCTAATTCAACGTTACACTGCAGTTTGAATGAATAAGTCAGTATTTTTTACCTATTTGAGAATTATAAATTGTTAATAATTATGATAATTTGGTTAAACATTTGCGTTAATCTTTTTGAAATTTAAAAATCTTATGGGCACATTCAAGTTAGAATTTTAAAGCCTAAGAGTGGTGATGCAGGAAATACTAAGAAAACAAGAGAGTAAAAACGTTTTTCAATTTTAAAAAATCATAAGGCTGGAAAAAATAAGTTATGCTTATACAAAGTCTTGATAGTGATCTGCATCAAAGTAGAGCATCAGTACCCTATCATAACAAATTGGGACCGAGAGTAATTCGGGTACAAGAATATTTGGATATCCATACAGACATAAAATTTGTAATAAAATATATTAAAATATGAGGTTGGCTTCATACACTTTTCAGATATACACTTCAGTAGTGTCAATACTGCCAAATACTGATCTACCGTTTCATTAATATATGTTTTCAGTACACTTATCACACTCTACACAAAAAGTGCAAGTCATAATAAAATGCTCAGTGTAATAGCAGAATGTTTTAAAAATGTATTTATAACTTTTAATGTTGGGACATAGCAAGCATAGTAACAAATTGTTACAAAATATAAAGTTATAATAAGTTAACAGTTGTCATGATAACAGTAGGCTTCTGATTGTCATGCTTCTGCTCAAGCCAGTACTACGGACACATCTAGTAAATACAGAGTATTGATTTTTTGAGAACTTAAAACAAATTGGTATTCATAACACAGATTGTAATGTCCTTATTTTCCAAAAGAACAATACTGAAAACTACTCGAACCGTTTTAAAAACTTCCTCTCGACTGTTCTTTTTTTTTTTTTTTTTGAAGGAATTAAATACAAAATGCTAGCGAATGTTTTTAACTTGATAATAAATAGAATGAACTGAATGACAAGGAACCTACAAATTGTATAAAACAATTTGATTATTTACTTACCATCTAGTAATACCAGGTCTAAAAAGCTTCATTATATGTAATAAGAATTATGTTCCTTCTTTAATAGTGGCACATCGAGAACTGGACTGGATTACTACCTGATTTGACCTGAATTGTAAATTTTAAAGTATGAGTTTTCGTTATTTAAAGCGTATCAGAGAAGAACACATGACCGTAAATACTTGTGAATCAACGGCACTTTTAATCTTAATTTAAATTAGAACTTTGCAGTTCATACTTAATACAAATACATTACAAAACGCAATCGAATTTAAGTATCTTATTTTAACAGCTGAATAAAATAAATACATTTCGTTTAACGTTACGGTATTCTATACAATATGTTTCCCACAATAAGCAAAGTCTAAAAAAGGTTGTATCTACAAAATATCTACGATTGGAGTCTTCAACATCATACTGTCGAAATGTCATGAGTTTTTATGTGTGTATGCACGCGTGCGCGCGTGTATTCGCATGTTTATTCCAGGTCATAAACTTAATAGCATTAATACAATACTGGCAACGGAATATTTGCTAAGCTTAAAGCATTTTAAACAAATAAACACTAAATTTGTAACGTGTCTAAATTGGGTAATTTCATTTATTTCATTTATTGCGGGTATGGGGCATTTGTATTTTATTTATTTCATTTTTTGCGGGATTTTATAAAATTATTGTGCAAACGTTATTTCCATTGGAACAGAACACGTGGCAAGAAACAGTGTTGAAACAAAGGCAAGACGCAATTTCTATTGTGTAACTCGGCAGGGAATTCGCACCACCCTAATTTTCTCAGAACTCGGTATATGTGTGACGATGCACGCACTTAACATCTCAAGCAGGGGCGCTGTAGTGACGCCGTGAAACTCCAACGGCGCGGTAAAAAATGGCGCATGGACGAACAGTTTGTGATATCAGCAAGACGAACTACAGGAAATATCGTTAAGCCCCGCCTACTGCTAGTGACATTAGACTAGCAGCAACAAATATCGTCCACGGTTACCTCACAAAAAACACATTATGTGCCATGCATAGAGTGAATAAACCACAGCAATTCAGTTTGAACGGCGATGAAAATCTGTTGGCAGTGAATACACAGTTCCTCCCGCTCAGCACAGGACGCAGTCCAGTTACTCTATACGTGTCGGCCGGCACGGGGCCAAGTAGGCTCTCTACAAATTTTTTCTTATTTTTCCAGTAATAAAGTGCTAGAACAACAACGATCTGTCTGACCGCGGTTAGGTGAAAGTGCGGAACATATCCAGAGACTTTTATCGGACACCAAAAAAGAAATATGACCGAACAATGAGTGTGCGCGGAGACCGCGTGGCCGACGTGGGGGGAATTTTATTATTATAAAAATGTTAAGGGCTAAATAAATTTTGTGTGTGTTTGGGTGCGTAAAAAATTGCAGGCTGGGCAGTCTTGAGTGTGTGTGTGTGTGTGTGTGTGTAAAAACTAAGGTAAGCTGTAGGATAAGTTAGAATAATAGTGGTGGTCATGTAACAAGTCAAAAGATCATTTCTGACGAAATATGTCATATGCAGTAAAACTTGTAGTAATTTGAAATAATGCTAAACGAAATTAAATCTTAAATTCTCTTCAAATAATGTGTAGAATCAATTATTTCGATAACCTATGAAACGCATGTTTGCTTCTGAGGTTCGTGCGATCGGATTTCTGGACCCAAAAAGGAACCTTTACAGGTAGGCAAAAAATATAAATTGTATTTCATATATTTTAAATAGTAACGTAACATCACAGGTGGCACAGCCGAAAGGGACGATTTTACCAATTAAAAAATTGCGTTAATGTAAAATCCGCACCTACAAAGAGGCAAACGTGTGTTTTAGGTTAGCGTAGCAAAATAACAATGCGTTATGTACGCAAAGCTATACCGAAAGTAATATAGAAAGTACAGGACAAAAAATTAAATAAATTAATTAATTAGATTAGTAATATTTTGAATATCAATTGTAAAAAAAAAATGTCGATAACGAGAATAAAGTAAATAAAAATAGTGTCGAAAATTTTGACGACTTAAACATGAGTAATTTGGAGACACATTCGACTCCAAGTGCGAGTAAAGATAAAACAGAATTAAATATGAGTGATCAGAGTAATGTAACTGTAGATTCGGGGATTCAAATAACCCCAAATTTGAGTGGGGACTGTACAACTAATAATGAAGAAGTTAGCTTCATTGACAGTAATACAGAAATAACTGAATCAAAAATAATGAAAGATGTCGAACATCAATCAACACCTATTCCAATGAATCAAAATAAAAAATGTGACGACAGTAGCATGTTAACAAATTTGTATAGTTTGATGTGTAGTATGAAAGAAAATTCAGAAAAACAACATGAGGAACAGAATAACAAGTTTAAAGAATTAAATAAACGTTTTGACAATAACGAAAAAATTTTCGAGAACAAATTTAATGTGATGAGTAGCGATATGAATAGTCGTTTTGACATGAATGATGCTAAATTTGATGTATTAACTAATTCACTATGTAGTCTGGAGAGTAAATTGAACGAAATATGTAGAGAAACAAAGGAGTCAAGAGAGTGTGTATGTATGGGAGATAATAATACAAATGAAAATTATAATGACGAGTGTAACAATGTTGAAAATAATGAGAATAGTAATATTGAGTATAATAATGTATTTGAAGAATTAGTATCGGAGGTCGATACGATGAAAATAAGTAATGAAAATACTGAGGAATTTTTAGAATGTGATTATGAGATGTTAAGGTGTGTTAACGAGTTAGAGAGAGAGCGGAAGAATGATATTGTGGTAGAGTGGGGACAGAGGGTAAATTTTCCCCTTATTGTTGATAATGTTTATGATGATTTAATGAGTTCACAAGTGTTGTTGTTGAAGGGCAAGAGTCCTGTATTGATAGATGAATTGAAGTATTTATTTTTGTTGAGTAATTGTGTACCCTCTGTCCGGAATAATTGTGCGAGTGCGATGTGGTGTTATGAAGAGAGAGAGGTAAGTAGAGAATGGTATGTAACAGAATTGTATAATTTGAATAGAAAGTATGACGAATGGAAGGAAAGTTTAAAAGTATATTTGAATAATAATGATTATAATGATTTGACAAAAGTATTTAACCCGATAATGAGTGAATTTACTGACGGAGACGTAACAAAAATGCCTAGCGTTGACTGGTTTAATGAGTATTTGGGGAAGATGAATGAATTTAGTCTTTATGGGTATAACACACAAAACAGTGATTTGTATGTTAATGAGATTGAAAAATGTTATATAACACCAAGATTAATCCATGACGATGGAGGATAAACTGATAAAACAATAAAAGACAGTGATAAACATTATGTTTTATGGTTCTGACATGGCAGATGTGGATAATGAAGTGCGGAAAACTGAACAGTTGATAACTAAAGTTTGTAAATAATTGTAGTGCATTTATTTATGTGTATTGTAGAAGACTAGCTAAGCAATGTATGTATATAGGTAAGTGACAATAATAATAGTAATAACATTTTGCAATTTAAATAAATAATAACATTAATTTTGGAAACAGTAATTGGCTAATTTGTATAATGGCAAACAATAATAATGGAATTTGTATTTTCAGTAATTAATTTAATCAAACCAGTTTGATATGTTTTAAATATTTTGAGTGATTATGTAAATACTAATTAATTAAATTCTTTAAATGAATTCAATTTATTTTACGAGATTGGGAATTTGATAATAGATGGCTAAATTGTTTGATGTAAACTAATATTTTGTGTTAAATGTTTCAGAGGCGAGGTGAAAGTATTGGGGTGTAGGGGGTAGATGTTATGTGTATATCATGTTAAATGGAATGTAAGTATAGAACTTTTACAGTATGAATCATGTATAATAAAAATGTTTACAGGTGTAACTAAGATTTTAATTCATTAGTGAGATTATTTGAAATAATTGTATTAAATAAAATGATAATTAAAAAATTTTAATAATAATTAAAAGATGAGATAATAATTCTTAATAATAAATTTGGAAATTTTTGTGTGTGGATGGGAGGTGACTCAGATGAGCCACGAATTTAAATTTTACAACATAAAAAATTTTTTGCTAATTCAAATTTTGATCCAATAAAAAATGCTTGTGTTCTGTTTAAATAACTAGATGCTCATACATTCAATATGAGGTGTTCATGCTATAATTTTAAATGTATTATTTCATTATCGTAGATTAGATATAAGCATTGATAACAATATGTGTCTTCATTATGTGTGTATATTTGCAACTAAGTAAATAATTAAACCGTCTGGCAGGCGGTTAACATGAATTATCAGAATCAGAGAAATGGGAAACAAGGAGGTGAGAAGTAAAGATAAATGAATATATATATTTCATGTAATTTGTTCAATGTTGAGATGTGTTTTAATTGTGTTAGGGATATCAGCTGATCAGCAATAAAATGTCACTGGTATACTGGTTATAAATGCTCCACGTAATTAATGTTTAATGTAGTGCTTCAATGTATTACAGATGCTATTTAAAGTAATGAGAAATAAAGTAATAGTTTGTGAAAGCTAATAAAAGACAGTTGTGGGTGATAAATATTTTGTGGGACATATAGATCTGTCCAAGTTGAAGTTAGAGTTGAAGTAGTAAAGATCGAAATATTGTTTTGAAGTAATGTAATGTTGTTTTGAGTTAATGTATGTTATAGAATTTTGAGAAGTATTGGTGTTGACACAGTAGTAATGGAGAATAATTGTAGAGTTTTGAGTGATATATTGATGTTTATAATTAATGATGTTATTTTGTTGTAGTTGTAGTAAGGTAATGAGATGGAGATTTTTGGGGATGGCAATTTTGTAGTAGGGGTAGTGTAACGTAGGAGTCCGCAACATAATGATAAGTTGGGACGGGATTGGGATCGATTTAATGGGACGGGGCCGCCTTAGGTAGAATCCAGGGGCCAGATAAGGGAAATGAGTTTGGGGGGGGGAACACGTATCCTAAATACAAAGGGTTAGAGAGTATTTTTTTTATATATAGAGAGAAGGTGGCGATGTGAGTTTAATGATAAGTTGGGGTTGGGGAGAGTTTTGATAGATATTTTGATAGAGATGGGTGTCATGGGAGTTGAAGTTGTTAGAGGTTAGAGTCAAAGAGAGAAAGATGATATATGTATACAGATCAAGTAGTACAGTAAATGAGAGAAATATTTAAATCACCCACAGTAATGGAGAATCAGATTGTCAAACAAAGAGAGAGATTTATAATAAAGATATAAAATTTTTATTTTGAAACCAGTGACAAGATTTTGATAGAATTTGAAAAGGTGAAGTTTCTTTGAATAATTTAAATGTCAATTTACTTATTATTTCTAATAATATTTTGTTGTTTTAAATATTTTATTTTATTTTATTATGTTTTGTACTTCAAGTTAGGATATTACAGATGTTAAATGTATTTTCAGAAAGTATACATAATGTATGTAGGTCAAGGTTGTGGACTTGACCTAGTTTTGATCAGCTGAGAGTGAGGTCATATACAGGCTAAGCTTGTTTCATATGGAAGTCAATTCAATTTGTGTTTTTTAATCAATTTAACCAAGTTTTAATTAATATCTACATGTAAAGGAAACATTTTAATAAAATTAATTTTCTTTGAATTTTAAAATTTTTCGGAAAATATTTTTTTGAAAAAAAAAAATGATTTTTCGCCTGCCAGCTAATGAATATTTTAAGTATTGATTATTTTATTATTTGTGTGCTAACCATGTTTATTTTATTGATTTATTGTATTGAATTGTACTGTTAGACTTTAGGTAATCACCTGTTAGGTAAGGATGTTTTGTTTGATTTTAAGAAGTGTTCCATGGGTGTAATTTTTTGTTGATAACAAGAAAAGAAAACTAAGGAAGAGAATTTTTGATAAAATATTTTATTTTGAATTTTGAATTTTTTTTTTCTCTTAGATGAAATAGTAAATTTTAAAGAATTTTTCAATGTATAATATGTAATGTGAGTGTGTGTGAGCCCAGTATTTGCTAAAGGCAGCCCAGCTTGCATACAAGGGGAAACATATCGGTTGAGGATCTGGCATAATCTGAGCCAGGGATTGAGGATTTTTTGGGGGTAGCATGTTAGAAGGTGAGGTGTGCTGTGGTACTTGTCTGTTCGATTTTTCGGTGTTGGGATCTCTTACGGAGAAGTCCAGTGATCTCGATCAGATGCGTCCATAGTCGCCAAGCCAGGGGGGTCGTATACCCATGCAGATTAAGAACAAGGGGGTTGTTGGCACCAGTTCCTCACCGGTCCTCTTCGGGGTTATCAATGAGATTTCTTCTGTTCTGGACAGCAGAATTCTCATTGAGGGGGTATTGTAACGTGTCTAAATTGGGTAATTTCATTTATTTCATTTATTGCGGGTATGGGGCATTTGTATTTTATTTATTTCATTTTTTGCGGGATTTTATAAAATTATTGTGCAAACGTTATTTCCATTGGAACAGAACACGTGGCAAGAAACAGTGTTGAAACAAAGGCAAGACGCAATTTCTATTGTGTAACTCGGCAGGGAATTCACACCACCCTAATTTTCTCAGAACTCGGTATATGTGTGACGATGCACGCACTTAACATCTCAAGCAGGGGCGCTGTAGTGACGCCGTGAAACTCCAACGGCGCGGTAAAAAATGGCGCACGAACGAACAGTTTGTGATATCAGCAAGACGAACTACAGGAAATATCGTTAAGCCCCGCCTACTGCTAGTGACATCAGACTAGCAGCGACAAATATCGTCCACGGTTACCTCACAAAAAACACATTATGTGCCATGCATAGAGTGAATAAACCACAGCAATTCAGTTTGAACGGCGACGAAAATCTGTTGGCAGTGAATACACAGTTCCTCCCGCTCAGCACAGGACGCAGTCCAGTTACTCTCTACGTGTCGGCCGGCACGGGGCCAAGTAGGCTCTCTACAAATTTTTTCTTATTTTTCCAGTAATAAAGTGCTAGAACAACAACGATCTGTCTGACCGCGGTTAGGTGAAAGTGCGGAACATATCCAGAGACTTTTATCGGACACCAAAAAAGAAATATGACCGAAAAATGAGTGTGCGCGGAGACCGCGTGGCCAGCGTGGGGGGAATTTTATTATTATAAAAATGTTAAGGGCTAAATAAATTTTGTGTGTGTTTGGGTGCGTAAAAAATTGCAGGCTGGGCAGTCTTGAGTGTGTGTGTGTGTGTGTGTGTGTGTGTGTGTGTGTGTGTGTGTGCAAAAACTAAGGTAAGCTGTAGGATAAGTTAGAATAATAGTGGTGGTCATGTAACAAGTCAAAAGATCATTTCTGACGAAATATGTCATATGCAGTAAAACTTGTAGTAATTTGAAATAATGCTAAACGAAATTAAATCTTAAATTCTCTTCATATAATGTGTAGAATCAATTATTTCGATAACCTATGAAACGCATGTTTGCTTCTGAGGTTCGTGCGATCGGATTTCTGGACCCAAAAAGGAACCTTTACAGGTAGGCAAAAAATATAAATTGTATTTAATATATTTTAAATAGTAACGTAACACCACAAATTAAGAGATCGTTAGGCCTACTTTTATTCATATAAAATTTACGTGAACACTTAAATATTTCTGGAGTATTTGTGTAAATATGTAATAAAGTAGAAGTAGTAATGTAAATACTTGTTAAGACTGTTACGTATAATTTATTGGTAAAAATTAGGTTTATCAGAAAATGTAAATAATTTATCTAATATGCACATTATTATTTTAAAATATCACTCGTTTTTACGGGGATATAGCATTGCCTTCTTCGTTCATCAACCTGTCTGGTGTTTATAATCACATAACAGCTGTGACTCCTTACGCAAGACCGCACACTGAATAAATACGAGTTTGTTTTTTCAAACAGGATTGCGTATTATGTCTTCAACTGCTTGTGTGCGTATTATACACAAGGCAGCTGATGTCTGTTATTACATAGTTCTCCTTGATAGTACCACATCTGACAATTGCTGCATACCTTCACGAAACAAATTTTGTTAGTCATCAGTATGAAAACTTTTACACATGACAATTGTATTAAGCGATTCGAACTAACCAAATACCCGGCCGTGAATTGATCACAGAACCTGTCTGGACATTATCGAGAAATAGTTATTTTCAGGGAAAAATCTCGTAATAAATAGAATTTCCGTAAGAATGTATACAACTATTTCTTCAAGTTACAAATAAAACTTTCCAATGAGAGATTACTGTCTATTATAAAGCCAAGATATTTCATTTGTTTAGTTTGTTCAGTCACCAAGCAGCTATACATGCTTGAGATGTTTGACATGATGATTCATAAAAAACAATATGAACAAGGTTGAATACTTGTCTCAAAAGAAAATCATATATTTTTTCACTTAACACCATACTTACTAAATCAATAATTTAGTTTATCTAATTCCACAATCATTTAACTGAAAAATAAAAGAATATGTACAATAGTTATTTATTTTTAATTTACTGTTTTAATAAACATCGTGCCATGTGGCTGACACTTCTCTGAAGAGTGCTCGGCTAAAAAAATTGCGACAGGACTACTTGCCCAAACTTACTGCCTAGTGTAAACGGAGTTTCATACATCTGTCGAAATAAATTACGACATTGGCTCACGCAAGCACGTAGTGAAAATTTCCACTATCTCTCGCGGTAAAAACTGCGTCTTAGTGCAAACACCTACTGGACACTGCTTGCGTATTTCCTTTCGAAATTTTCTCGGAGTGTAAACGTAGCTTAACAGTCGCATATTCATTCACTAGCCTCTCCCCCTCCTCAGACGTCTCGGTAGTAACGCTAATGCACGTACTACGCATTCTTTTTACTTTATCTCTCTCGCCTTCTTGTCTCCCCCCCCGTCCCACTCTAACAGAAATTAAATTGCAAATGACAATCAAATTTCTAATATTTTTACTCTGTCACTAGCCCCCTCTCACTCGCTCTTTCCCACAGCATGTGTCATTTTGTTTTACCTCTCTCTAACCCTTTGACAGAAATATATAACTTTTTAATATAAATGTTATTCTCTCTCTCAACACAAACACACCTTCACACAAAAATTAAACTGTTGTGAAGAATCAAATTTTTAACGTTTTTTTCCCCGATCACTCTCCTCTTCCTCTACCACTTTTTCTCTTTTGTTTCAAGACTTGTACTATTGTAAAGCACATAATCAAACGGTTTATAAAGAGAATAAAATCGAAACTGGGGAAGGTAACAGAAAGTAAAATGAGGTAAGTGGGAAAATTAACTGATAAAATGAACATGAGAATATGAGAGAAACAAAGCAAATAAATAAAAAAGGACATAACCTTTGACCCACTTAGCACAGTCTGCATCAGGATTGGATTGCGATTGTCATTTGACCCTGTGCGTTTACGCTATGACAGTGTTGCCATATCGACGGATTCCACAATGATTGTAAACGAAATGAAAAAAGGCGCGTAGAATGTATGCAGACGATGGTAGTACTACGTGCTGGACAAACCATGAACTACATATTGAATATCAATTTTCAAAAGTCTGTCAATTTGGCACCCGCAGGTAAAAATTTAAAAATTCGTGGTGCCAAAATAATGAGTTGAAAGTTGAAAAAATTAAGATGTTTCATTAGTGATGTACACATAAAGGATGTTTGTGGAACTTATAAACTTTTATTCCACACTACACATTTTCTATAAAGGATTACATTTTGGCGTCCAATATACGGACGTTAAAATGTAACAGATGCGAGAATGATGATAAAATTCGTTAAGACAGACGTACAAATGTTAGTAAAACATATGAGTATTGTAGTCAGTATGTTAGAAAAGAGAATTTCGGGATCAGAAAAAAATAATCCCGTTTCTTTAATTTTTTAACAATACAAAAATTAATAAATATATGTTATAATTAATAATATGTTAGTAAAACATATATATATATATATATTACATTTAATATTTATACATAAATTTACCTCAAGATGTTATTTTTCTATTTGGAACATGTTTCGGGTACTATCTTGTACCCATCCTCAGCCTTCCGGTTTTTTTGTCTGGTGAAGTACATATGTGTTGTTGGATGACTATTATTATTGTGGCTTCCTGTTGGCTTCTGGTATTTCAAGTTGGTTTTATTGTGTGTGATTGTGGTGTATGTGTTAGTTTTTTGTGTATTTTCAATGTTGAGTGCTTTGAATATTGTGTCATGTTTTGTACTGATTTGTATTTGTTCAGGTATTAGTTTGTTTTCTGTTTTATGTTTGTATATTTGTAAATTTTCCCATATGTTCATTATGGTGCCTTTGTGTGGTATATGTTTTATTAGTGTTACATTGGTTATGTCTGGGAATTCATGTCCTGTGTTTATTGCATGTGTGGCTAAATTGGATTTATATATTTCTGGTTTTTTGTATGCATTTAGGTGTTCAAAATAACGTTTTTTCAGCTTTTTTTTGTTTGTCCTATATAACATTTATTGCAATCTTGGCATTCAATTTTGTATATACCGTTAGTTGTTGTATTATCTTTGTTGTGTGAGCTATTTAGATTTTGTAATTTATTTTTATTAGTTTTGTATGCTATTTTTATATCTGTGTTTTTAAATAGTTTTGTTAGTTTTGTCATTTTATTATTTATATATGTGAATGTGGCCCATTTTTTGTTGTTGTTATTATTTATGTGTTGTTCAGTTTGATTAATTCTTAATTGTTCAGTGAATACAACAACTAACGGTATATACAAAATTGAATGCCAAGATTGCAATAAATGTTATATAGGACAAACAAAAAAACAGCTGAAAAAACGTTATTTTTAACACCTAAATACATTCAAAAAACCAGAAATATATAAATCCAATTTAGCCACACATGCAATAAACACAGGACATGAATTCCCAGACATAACCAATGTAACACTAATAAAACATATACCACACAAAGGCACCATAATCAACATATGGGAAAATTTACAAATATACAAACATAAAACAGAAAACAAACTAATACCTGAACAAATACAAATCAATACAAAACATGACACAATATTCAAAGCACTCAACATTGAAAATACACAAAAAACTAACACATACACCACAATCACACACAATAAAACCAACTTGAAATACCAGAAGCCAACAGGAAGCCACAATAATAATAGTCATCCAACAACACATATGTACTTCACCAGACAAAAAAACCGGAAGGCTGAGGATGGGTACAAGATAGTACCCGAAACATGTTCCAAATAGAAAAATAACATCTTGAGGTAAATTTATGTATAAATATTAAATGTATTATATACATCAAGAAACGGACTGTAGCAGAAAGTGATTGAAATATATATATGAGTATTGTAGTCAGTATGTTAGAAAAGAGAATTTCGGGATCAGACAAAAATAATCCAGTTTCTTTAATTTTTTAACAATACAAAAATTAATAAATAGTTCTTATAATGAAAATAGGCCATATGTCCTAACTTGATCATCTTATATCCAAATTTCATAAACAAGGTATCATATTAAGAATAAATGCCCATAAACATCATTATGCCCCAGCCCATAAACATCTTTTCCAATCTGCTGACCACTGTACAGAACCAAGTTTTATTCTGTCCCTTAAATAACGTTAATAGCTTTTCCCCATGAAGCCTCACATAGATTACTGTCAAAGCCAGTGGCGATTTCTTATTGTTGCCGCATGGCCCCCCCCCCCTTGACAGAGAACATAAAAAAAAATTAAATCACATTACCATAGTTAACTGTCTGTCCTTTGTCTCTTGTTTATTTTAAAGACATAGGATGAGCAATGTTTTTTAAGTGTTGATTTAGATTAGAATGGAAGTATTTATCTGTCTTGCGTGTAGTAGGTAGCATGAACCAAATAGACAGGGCCGCGAAGAGACTTGCGGCCTGGTTGCCATGACTACGTGTCGTGCCGTGTGACGTCATAGCGAATATCACCGTCTAATAAACCATGTGTTTGGGCCGCTACTTTTCAGGGGCCTGTGCCAGTTTTTAACAGTGGTATCGGTGTGCCGTTCGTTGATCGTCAGTTTACTTTTATCATACATGTTTTTGTGTTTTGTGTCACGTGTCGCCTACAAACATGAATAGAGTCGGTGTCTTAATAAAAACAAATTTTACCGGACTTTCTTTAGAGGATAAAATAAATATTAAAAAATTAGGCCGGCCATTACCTGATTTAAATTTAACACAGACTAGTGAAAGGAAAGCCCAAAATAAGACATTTACTCGGCGTTTCTCAAAGAGACATTTATAATCGAAATAATTGGATATGTGGGTGTGAGGTTTCGAATCTGTTGTATTGTTTTCCGTGTCTATTATTTTTCAACCCTGCAGGAATAGAAACGGATGCAAATTGGGCCAAGAAGGGCATAAAAGATTTGCATCATCTTCCTACTAAAATAAAAAAACATGAATCATCTCGAAGCCATATTAAATGCATGTACACAACTTGCTTTACTAGGCGAAGTAAATATTTTGATACAGCTTAATTCAGCTTATCGGACAAATGTTCTTGAACATAATGAACAGGTTAGAAGGAACCGTTATATTTTGAAATGTATTATTTGTTCCGTAAAATTTTGCAGTGCAGTGAGTTGACACTTAGAGGTCACCATGAGAATGAAGAATCGGTAAATCGTGGAATTTTAGAGAATTAGTTGATTTTTCTGCAGAACTTGATGTTGTGTTGCGAGAACATCTGCAGAACGATACAGTGTTTAAGGGGACTTCTAAAAATATACAGAACGATATTTTAGATAGCATGTTGGCTGTGTGCAAAGAAGAAATTTATAATCAAATTAAAAATTCCGATTTCTTGGCTATTCAATGTGACGAAACTACAGATGTTACGAATTGGTGCCAAATGGTACTAATATTTAGATTCGTTTTTGATGGAACTGTTCGTGAGAGCTTTTGGTGCTTTAGAAGAGTCAAGGATAAATCAGCAGAAGGGATACAACAAAAATGTATAGAAGATGAAATTGACCCTATAATTATGGAAAAACCACAAAAGTTACTCGCTCAAACATATGATGGGGTAAATGTAATGAGTGGTGCTACAGGTGGTGTTCAAAGTTTTATTAAGAAGAAATATCCTTACGCTCATTACATACATGTTATGCTCACCAGCTTAATCTCTTGATCCAAAATGCAGCATACAGCATGCGAAAGCGCGAGTGTTTTTTAATAATTTATCAGCAATTCCCGCCTTTTTTCAAATTCTTCAAATAGGTGCGATATGTTAGAAGAAATAGTCAAGCACAGGTTACCAAAAGTACCAACAACCAGATGGAACTATAACATTAGGACAGTCAATACTGTGTTCAAGAATCGAGAGAAGCTCATAGAAGTGTTTGAAGAGATTGAAGATAAATGCCTAAGAAGCGCTACTTCTAATGAGGCTTCTGGTCTCAGACGAGCTCTAGAAGACCCAGAATTTTTGTTTTGGCTCACATTTTTTCACAAACGTTTGCCTCATGTTGACATTCTTTATAATCAAATCCAGTCAAGAAATAAGGATAGTATCCAACTTCAAAGTGATATTCAAAATTTTGAGATTTGTGTTAAAAACATTAGAAACAAGACTGAAACTATTCAAAGCAATATTGAAGAAAATTTTCATTTAATAGAGAGGAGAAGAAAAGAAGATAATTTACCAAGAAGTGTGTTTGCCAAAGAAGTGTGTGATGTAATTATTTTACAGATGAAAGACAGATTCTCATATCGTGGCCATCTGCAAGCAGCTCAGTTGTTTAATTCAGAATCAATACCAAAATATTCAAAAGAATTTCCAGCAGGCATTTTGGATACAGTGTGTTCTTCATATCCATTTCTAGACGAGACTCGTTTAAAAACAGAATTAGAAGTTATTTACTCACGACCTGACTTTAGTCAAATAAATGGAGCCACAAACTTCCTTACATTACTGCTGCAACATAATCTTACTGATATTTTCCCAGAAACTATAAAAATACTAAAAATAACTTTACCAACGCCAATGACAACTGCAGAATCAGAGCATTGTTTTTCAACTCTTAAAAGAGTCGACATTTTTGGGAAATACTATGGGTAATGATCGTTTAAATGTGTTGCCGATGATGTCCATAAATAAAAACTGAGTGCAAGATATTGACAGTTTCGATGACAAAGTGTTGGAAAAGTTCATATCTATGAAAAATAGAAGGGCGGAATTTACTTTTAAGAAATAATTGGCTTCATTCAATCCACTTTCCATTTCAGGTAAGATTTTACATCGTTAACATTTTATGATTGCAACCCTCCGGGTGAAAAGTCACCAGCCACCACTGGTCAAAGCTGTACAAATTTAGTGTACTGAAATTATTACCCAACTCACAATATGATGCATCTAAATCACTGTCACTGCTACAAAATGAATCACTGGTGCCTAAAAAGACATCTGGGTCATATAAAATATGTTCAATTTCTGAATTACTAAGAGGCTTATTCATTATAATATGAGCATTAACAAAACCTAATAATACCTATAATGTTTAGAAGTCACTACCCACACAACAAAATATTATTCTACTGATAATACATAAATTATAACCCTACAACATACCACTTACAAACAACAAACATTGAAAAGTCTACTGAATTAACACACTTGAAAAGCAAAATTAGACATTAAAACAAATGGACAAACCAAATAAACTTAACAAATAAAGTAAATTCCGCACTAATTATGCTTCGCTTATAAAAAAAAGTATGCATATGGTGATCAGCTGTCAGAAATGTAAGTTTTAGGGCCACCATAAGAGAGCAGCACTTCCTATTAGGTTTAAATTGCATTTATCATGCTTAGAGACTATAATAAAATAAAACAGCTAACAGAAACAAACATTGATGGATGAGGACTAAAGTCAAATTAAGCACATAGAGGTATGATCTGTCAATTCAAGTAGAGTCGAGTAAAGCACCAAGAGGGTTAACAAAAAGAAGTGTAAGAAATTGAAAACAAGAAATTCCAGTCAAGAATGATGCAGCAACAAAAAAAGTAGAGCACAACAACAAATTATTAGTTAAGGTTAGTAATTATCTCCTGTGACAAACATTTATATTTAAGTTATAAAAATCTTAATTGTATATCTAAATGTCAACACTCTACTGTAACTATTTATATCAATTGAGATAATTTGTTTTTTTTTGTTTTAATTTGAAGAATTTGTTTAGGAAACATCGTTTTTTCATGTAGCAAAGTCTTGCTTTAAATTCAATATAATATAAAAAAAAAAAAACAATGACTTGATCATTTAAACTGTTAAAACATGACCATTTCTTATCACATACATATAACATCAACAGTAGGGCACATTGTAGAATAGAGAAAAAAAGCAAAATCAAATCTATATGCAGCATGGAGTAGGGCTATAGGTGCACATGATGTCACTGTTTCTTAGTGGCCTGAGCATGAACTCTACCATATATTCTAGTAGCGTCAAACCAGCAGGCCAACAAAATGCCAGAGAGAATGATGCACAAATAAGAGAATGAGGAAGATGAACCTTGAGGATGATTTATGGGCTCGTCAAGAGAGGTGGAGATCGGAAAACATTAGAGAACACTCTCAACAGATGTGTGTGTGTGTGTGTGTGTGTGTGTGTGTGTGTGTGTGTGAGGGGGGGAGGCGACACACAGACAGAAACAGAAAGCAGTGACTGAAGCAAAATACTTGGCTAAAATGGTAAAAAAGTAATAGAGGTGTAATGCCGGAAACTGTAAATCAAATAAGATCTGGTAGGACTGTCTTAATATTATGGAAAATAGCAAACTGGCACTGTGTTTAACCCCTTAAATGCTAACTGATTCCATCCATGTGGGGTAGTCTTAAACTGTCTGACTGATCTCTTACTAAACAACATACTAGCAGTGGCACTTTTTAATACAACTACCAGGCTGATGTCATCAGTTGATGACAGAAAGGGTTATAAAGGAAGTTTTTAAATGGTGTAATGCAATGGTGGAAAATGGTCAAATGGTGTACGTTTCTGCAATGATTATGGATCAGAATATAGATCAAGAACAAAAAAATTAAACAAAAACTGCAGACTGCATACACCATCATGGAATGAAATATATTATATGGATAGGGAGCAAAACAAATTAATGGACACACGAAAAAACTAAATGTTAAGTTACTTCACGATGCAATTTAATCTTGGCTTCGTCTTGGTTTCCCCAGTATCACACCATGGTCTGTTGTTTTGATTTTCACCAGATGTTTTTGCTAAAACTGCAGAAGTCCACACACTGACAACAGTCACTGAAGACTGACAACTGCAATTGTAACCAAAATGTCTGGCTGAAGATCAAACAACCCATGGCCTAACAAAATAAAAACAAAACAAAGGTAAGATAAATATAAAGTACAGAATTAAGAAAATCAAATACAACTGGAAATAATATTTTGCTATGTGAGAAGATGGCAGATGATAATGAAAGCTGTTAGATTAGAGGACACAATAAATATGTCACAAGAATGGCCCTTTGCAAGATGGATAGAAGGTCTGGTTAAAAACAGTACTATAGTAAACTGGACAAGAATTACTCACTATAGAAATCATTAGGAATAAATGTCAAGGCAAGGCACACACACAGCAGAATGATGTCACCCACACCTTAATACAATGAACTTAAGAACTACAAAAACAAAATAACTGCATAATTACCTGTTTCTCATTATGTAACTCAGTGGCATGAACAACACTAATAGCACGCTCTGGATTCAACATGTTCCACAAGCCGTCTGTACCAAAAACAAGACACCTATGTCGAGTAATGTCCACAGGAAATACTGCTACATCTGGTTCAGGCGATACAACAAACTGGTCCAACTGGGAGTTATAACTCCAAAAATCACCTGAGATATAACAAACAATTTAAAAGGTAAATACTTATACTTACTTATATACTATGTTTCAGTTAAAAGGCAAATCATTTTTTTCTGTATACACTATAGATCTATGTACTGTATATGTACCATAATTTCAACTAGAAATGCTATAGTGTGAACTGTATAATTGAGGCTAGGATTTATATGTGCTCAAATTATCAAAAATTTAATGAATGTAAATCTGAACATATGGCAAATAATTTGAAACTATCCACTAAAAATCTTCAACACAATTGGGAAAATAGGTTGATAAGGGTATATCTGTTGCAAGGAAGGTTTCACTTAAGCGCATAAAGTGAGGTGTGCTTGGAGATTCACTATTTAGAGAACTAGCAAAGGCTTTTGCTAATGTTATCAGCGCATCATGAAGTACACTGCCTGTTTGCACTTCTGACCCTATATCTGTTGAGATGGTCAAAAGTTTTGGTTAACAGTTACAGGCAAACAATGAAATACTTTATCTATTATTAAAACTGTACAAGCCAATGGCTGAATTGTAAATAACTGCCACACAGGAAAAAAGCAGAAAGGTTATTATTTCTAGCTATCAGTCACATATGCAATTTCCAAACAATGTTTTCAGAAGAAATAAAATGAGTTTAAAATATGTGGAACTATGAGAATGAAACTTTTAAGTATTTATGTTTACTTTTTTGGTCAAAATATGTGATTTTATGCAGTAATGCTAAAGCTGTGCACTTTCATATGAAAATATGTACTTTACAATAAGTCTACTGCTAACAATAATAGACAGCTCAGAAGACAAATTCTGCTTACAAGTTATAAAAAATTATAAAACATCTCAGCTTGATAGTAATCTTAAAAAACCTTATAAGGCTAAAAATATATAAGCCAAAATAAATTCTTTCTGACGTGGTTTTTCCAAATGAAAGAAACAAGTGAATCAATCATGTTGAATGAAATGACATGATTCAAAAGATTTTAAAAATGAACATACACTAACTTGAGAATTGTAGTTTATAAAGCAAACAAACACACTAGAAAGATCTGACCACATGTTGCAATTAAGAAACTGTTCGGAAGTCTTCTGTTGTTTAGTAAAATGGAAAATATACTGTACAAAACATACAACAAAAGTGGAGTAATAGTTAAAATATTTTTGAAAGAGCACAATAATATAATTACAAGTGAAAATATGAAAATAGTAAATGTTGTAAAGCCAGAATAAAGCAACTAGGTAATGTATGGCGGATGAAAATATATGAATGCTCACAATAACAATGTAATAAAGTACCTATTCCAGTGTGAAAACCAAAGAGTACTGCACAAGCAGGACTGATGATGGTGAAATGCACCTAAAATGATAAACATCAAGGAAAAGCAATGAAGACAAATACAATGTAGAAAGTTGTAGTGGTGGTCTTTGATTGTGAATAAACTGAACCATTCTGTTGTCTGATTCATCCACTAAATAATTCTTTATAGATGCTGGTATAAATATGTCTATGTTGACAAAGTTTTATTGAGCTAATTTTTGCGGTGATTTCTAACTGTTTCAACAAAGTAAGGTTTTCAATACAAATACTGTATAAATCAAAGGGCTGAATAATTCTTTAGAGACATTGGATTGAGTATGCCTACATTCAGGAGGCATTATTAAACTAAATTTTTAATAGAAGTTTAATGAAGAAAGTTGTGTTAGTGGTTAAAATCACAAACAGAATTATCACTGTTGCACACCACTACAGAAAAATTATTCCGATTAGCGCTTTCAAGCTTCACAGCTCATCGTCAGATCGGAAATGAACAAACATACGTGAAACCAAACCCTTCACCCCCACCCTTCTTACACAAACAAGCTATAATTGAAATGTCCCTTCCCAACCTCTGACCCCTGTCACCCCCGTCTGGACAGTTACATATTTTTCTAGCACATTCCTTGTTTTAAGTGTTGTGTGTGTGTGTGTGTGTGACACGTAACTGGTTCAATGAATAGGTCTCCTACACAATTTTATAAAACAAGTATAGTTATTTATAGATAATAAACTGCAGAAAAAAAGAGTTCTCATGTGGGAAGAAAACCTTAGAACATTCTGTGCATGCACTATTCATCATTCCAAAAATAAAAACATTAAATACATAGTCTTTGTGGCATGAAAACTGTTGTTTATAAGCACTTATTTTGCATAACTGTTTAAATCAATATTCTGCACAAACTTATGTCGTTAATAGTGTAGTGTGGTGTATTTTATGTGATTAACAGAATGTAACTGCATAATACAGAACCCCAAATGAGCAAACTACTTTTACAGGTTGTGGCGTAGTTTGCTTACATCACATCAGTTTTACCCCTATTGTGTGAGAACTCTATCTCTGCAGACATATTACATAAATAACCACATTGCTGAGAGGTAGCATACAATAATAAAAATTAATATGATTATATACATATTGTTTTGTGTGTGTATTATGTTGAAATAACTCTTGAAATATGTCCCAGTTACAATGAGTGCATATACTTAAGTTATACTTTTAATACTGTACTATGCACTTTTTACAAATTAGTCATTCCACTTCCCTGTTAGATAAGAATCTTCAGTGGAGGTTAAGATTACAAGGGGAGGTTGCAGGCCACTAAAAAATAAAAACATAATTTTAAAAAATTATTATTTACATTTTATAATAACTACTGTGTTTTGTGTATACGGCTGAATGCGCATGTAAACACATTTCTATTACAATCCTTGAAATGTTCATATGTAAGTGCACACATACATATGGTTTAAACTGTTAGTCTGCTATTCTCAAATAACTTCGCATTTTTAACATTGCTTAAACCTTAAATTATACAAACTAAACGTAAATAACACTACAGGTTAAAAAATTTTCCAATGGAAAAGCTTTTCTTGATATTAAAAATTATTTATCAGTGTGCTCAAACAAACGGTTTTCTCTAAATATACAAGTACCTTATTAGTATAATTATTTTATTTTTAGTATAATTATAATAATTATGTTTACAATGTTGTACACATAATACTAAAAAAAAAGAAAAATGTGAAAACTTGACATTTTATGAATACTTCATAAATACCCAGGAATTTAAGAAATTTAGGTATTTATGTAAATAAAACCCAGGATGTTTTCCCTAAATTATGAATACCATGGTATGTTCCATCATTACAACTATCAGTCCAAACTGGATTGTATCTTTCTCTTCATTCCTATGTTTGACATCTTTATTCAACTCATTTCTCAGTGGTGTATCTGATGTCCTCTATAAATAGGCTGGCCATAATTTAGTTTGCCCAAAACGGGACAGCCGTGACTTAACCGGTGGCGGTGGTGGGGGGTGGGGGTCCCATAAATATTTAGAAATCAACTTCATGAAAGTGCACTTTTTTCATTTAAGAAGTTTAAAATGATGAAATAAAAGTAAAACACTCTTTCATTATTATTTTTTTTTTATTTATGAAACATGTAGTAATCATACATTATGTACAATTAGCAGAAAATGTTTACTACCTATATTTTTTTTATTTGTAATAAACACATTTTAATACACAGTAAACGTAAACATCATATTTTTAATCAAATGTAACATGTATAGTGAATGGCTTGCTCAAATTAACATAGGTTCTTTTTCAGTTGTACTATATGTATTTTAACAAATATTTATGGTTTTGATGGTCCTGCAATTGATGACGATGACGTTGACGCCTCCTCATACCAGAAATACTTTTGGGAACTGCTTATCTTTTGTAGAATATTTTTGTTTTTCAATAATATTTGATAAAACTCTTCACATGAGTGGTCAAATTTTATTTTTACCATCAACATTGCACTTAGAGTTGAAATATGGAGCCGAGATTTTTCTGTTGACCACATGTTGTTCATTATTGAAAAAACTCGTTCCACTGGAGCTGATGTTCCAGGTAGGCACATAGTGAATTCTACAACCTTCAAAATAACGTCAAATTGAATGTTCTGGCTGTGCATCTTGTGGAAAATCTATTTCCATCTTTCTTCAACTGGTACGTTTGTCTTGTCAACTGCGACCCGATTCCACTCTGGTAGGTTCTCAGAAACTATTTCTTTTACACACTGCCTCTGGTCAAACAGCTTGGTTTCTTCAATAGGGTTTTCTGTAATCTGTTTGATTTGATTAGCCGAAAACGAAGCTAGGCTATTTTGAACCTCATTCCATGACGGAATTGTTTGCAGCAAAACCCATTGAAGTTTTTCAGCTCCACCACAGCTGGTTTCCCAATTTTGAAGATAGTCTACACAGTTTTTAAAAAAGGTTTTCACTGTAGCAATAAAATGTTCTTGTGTGACTTCTCCACTTTCTTGTAAACTAAACAGTTTCTCTTTGACAACAGTAGGGATAAAGCCCTCAGTTTGCCTTCCTTGCAACAGTTTCTTCAGGGAATCAATATGCCATGCCACTTCAGTTGCGGAAATTTGTCTTTCTCAATTTTCAGAATGACCTCTTCAAAGGTCTGAATCTGTGCTGAGGAAAACGTCAGCCATAACTCAAAACACGGATCCTCGAATAACTGTTTTAGCACAGCAGGACACTTTTCTTGTGATGAAAAGTAAGACTTAAGGCCACCAAGTATCTTTAGAATTCGGTCAATTGCTGGACCAAGAGACAAAAAAACGGGTGTTTCCATGTTCCAACAATTTGGCATATTCCACACTAGCAAATTCGCAGAAGTCCTTCAGCTCTTCCGTCCTCACGGTGTAAATATGAAAGTACTTGTACACTTTCACAGCAAAACTCTCGATGTCAAAGGGAAGACAGTCTACAGCAGTTTGTAAACAGTTATGCACAATATGTGCCCCACACCCGATGCCAATTATTTCTTTCCCAAGGCTTGCTTGCATACGACGCCAAACATTATTTTGTCCTCTTCTTTTAACACCCCCAAAGTTAGTGTTAGTATTATCGGCGCACAGTGCTACCACCTTTTCTCCTATTTTTTTTTTCTGATTAATTCCTCAAGCATGTTGCTAAGAATTTCGGAAGTTTCCCCTGGCAAAGATGTGAACTGAATCATTTTGACATGAACACCAGAAAGCGGTAAAAAGTAGCGGACCAGAATGGGAAATAATTTTTCTGCCTTCCTATTAGATGCATCTAAGCTTAAAGAGACGCTACTGCATTGTTTTAAGTCCACTTCCACTTCACTTAAGGAAAATGGTGCCAAAACACTGTAATGGGGCAAAATGGGGTGTTTTATTTTATTTCATATTTTAATCAATGTATAAATACGGCAGCGAGTCCCCTACGTAAAACGGTTACAGTCAAACAAAGAACGCAGTAACAACGTTGTAATTTTGCAAACGGGCGTGGCAAGACGCATTACAATTCCCAGAAATCAAGTGTGTGTGACACACTAGTGCGCGCAACACCAACAGGCGCGCGGACAGGACGCTAAGCCGTCTCAACTGAAGTCAACCAAAATGGCCCACGATGTTACATTTCTTGCCACGAGGTGGTATGCGGGCGGAAATATGGAAGAAACCACACCCATTTGAGTGACGTGACTAGTGGCCTCAAAATATCGTCAGCCCAAATGCACATGAACAACAGCGTACTTTGGGTACAGTGACGAACATTTTCACACAAGAAGGCATTGGTTTTCTTGTCCTGCAACCCGACATGGTGGGAGATTTTTTGGTAACGCTCTACCCAGTCGACTAACTACCATGGCCGCAGCCGGATAAATACAACTGGCTAGCGGGCCGGAAATTTCAACTGACCATAACAGTATGTATAAATAAAAAAAGTATAAATCAAAATAAAGTAGTATAAACCAGTGACTAAGTGCAGCTTCCAATATCAATGGAACAATAACATTTTTTATCAAAAAAGGAATAGTGTGTGTGACGCGCCATGCGGTCGACGGAGACGCCATGGTAAACTGTAACTGTATCCAAATCAAAATTATTATGATCATATATAAAAGGGGGTTTAAAGTAATTATATAAAAGGGGGTTTAAAGTAATTATATAAAAGGGGGTTTTCGTATGAGCGAGTGGATGGGCAATCTGGGTCGCTTTGATAGATTCATAAATATATTAGAATAAGTTAAAATGTTAAAATAAATGTCTATGTTATATCTGTTTTAAAAAGAAAGAAAGAGCTGCAATAATATGTGAATTGAGGTAGAAGAATGAGTAAGGTGTGTATTTGAAAGAAAATAGAGAATGCAATTAAATTAGATTTGTTTCAAATGAAAAGCAAGTCGAGTACGTTATTAAGGTAACCTGAAGGTCATACTTGTATGTCGCAGTTCGTGCAACGAACCTTGGATTAAGAGGTAAGTCATCACAATGAAGTAAATTTTAATAATTAAATGTGTTAATGAGTGATTACACAATTGGCGCTGCGAACAGAGACTCGATTTGTAAAATAGTTATAAATCGGCACCTACAAGCGAACACAAGTATGGTTTAAAGGTTAAGTAACAGTACGTAAAAATTACGTAAAGTACATAAAACAATAAATCAAGGTTAGATTACATATAAGACGTTGTATATGTAAATTAAGAATTAGTTAAATAAAAATCAGTAAATTTACAACTTAAAAATGGCAGGAAATAATGAAAACGATGTAAATGAAATAACTAATGTTGACAATTTTGATGAGTCAGCTATTATGAATAATGTTGAGGTCCACTCGACCCCAAATGTGGGTCAGGACAATAAAATAAAACTAAATGTTACAAGTGAAACAAATATTACAGATGATTCGGGGATTCAAATAACCCCAAAATTGAGTAGGGAAAGTAAAATTAATGATGATGATGAAGTCAGCTTCACTGACAATAAAACAGAAAGTCAGTTGATACCGGTCCAAGGTAAAAAATCTGACGATAGCTATGAAATGTTTAAAATGATACAAGCAATGATAGAAAAACAGAGTGTAAAGTTTGATGAACTTAAAATTGATATTAATGAGGTAAAAAATAAGTGTGAGAGTAAGTGTAACGAATTAAAACAAGATATTGAGAAAGTGGTAGTCAGTAGAGGAACAAATTAAAAGTAAGTTAAATCAGATAGTTAACACAATGGTAAGTAACAGCGGTAGTAATATAACGAAAAGTGGTGAAGGAATAATTAACAAGGTGAGTAATAACAACAGTTATAATAAAGAGTTCACAAGTGATAACAATGACGTTGAAAGTGGTAATGTAATTGAAAATGTGGTATCAGAGAGTGATGGATTAAGAGGAGGAATTGATAACATTAATTATCAATTAAATTGAATTTGCAATTAACCAGTATAAATTAATAATAATTATAAAATTTGACAGACTAATTAAGCGATGAAAATAATTGTGAACTGTTAAATAATTGAAAAATAATTACTTAATTAAGGTCGTATAAAAGAAAGTTTGAGAATGAAGTTAAATGATTTTATGAAATTAAGATTCTATGATGATTGGTAGATGATTAAACAGATAATACGTTCAAATTGAGGTATGTTATTATAAGGGGAGAAGTGATGAATTTTCTAGTGTTATATCAAGGTAAAATGTGGAAAATAGATTTTGGGTGATAATGAAATAAGACAGGTGAGTTAAGTAGAATTAAAGTTGATGGGAGTTAAAGAGAATAAGAATTTTGAAATACTAGTGAAAAACAAAGAGGGTATTTGATATTTTCGGGACACAGTAGTAGTGAGTATATGTAGAGATGAGTAATGTGAATGAGATTTAAACTTATTTGTTGATGATATTTTGTAGTAAGGGTGAGGTGGTAAGGTGTGAGCAACGTGCGGCGTGGCGAGAGACCAGCGTGCGGCGTTGTGGCGGGAATAGAGTAGTTGAGTGAGTGTTTGCCGATATTTTGGAGGGGCATTGGCTTGTATGGGTATAGCCAGGTAGGGAACACACATCCTAGTACAAAGATGAGCGGTGCCAGAGGTAAGTGGAATTAGTGAAAGGTATTTATAATTGAGAGATCGGTGTCATAAGGGGTTAATAGTGGTTGCTAGTAATAAGAAAGGGAGAATTATTAAAATGTCTATTCGATTGAAGGCATAGAGAATACAGGTGTCACCCAGATTAAGCAATGATTGCAATGTGAAGAGTTAGATAGAAAATTCATAGTAGAAAGGTACTCAGAAATATAATGTAACAGGAAGGTTAATAATAAATTTGAATTGCATAGAATCAAATGATAAATAATTGATGGTTAATTAGTAACAGTTCAATTGAAATTAAATTGTAATTGTTTGTTTATATTGTAATGTTTATAAGTTTATCAAGATGTAGGGTATGTAGATTTTACCAAGGTTAAATGTGATTGGGTTACTTTAATGTAATAATCGCCATGTTAGTTATAAAGGTATAAATGCCAAGTGGTAAATTAAATTTAAGTATTTAAAGTATTTAAGTCGCCCAAAGTAATGTAGAATGCAATTGTTAAATAAAGAGAGAGATTTATGATAAAGAATATAAAATTTTCATTTTTTTAAACCAGTGACAGAATTTTAGTAAAATTTAAAAATCATGTAAAATTAAGAATTGTTTATTTTAAATAATTTAAATGTCAGTTTGGTTATTTATATTAATATTTTGTTTATTTTAAATGTTTTATTTTATTGTTTTGTGTTTCAAATTAGGTTATTGCAGATGTTAAATGTATTTTCGGGTAGGGTGTATTTTCGGATTATGTAGGTCAAGGGTTTTGGACTTGACCTAGTTTCGATCAGCTGATGAGGTCATACACCCACTAAGCTTGTATAGTAGGAAGTCAGTTTTGTCTGTTTGTTTAATCAATTTAAACCAATTTTCCAATAATGTCTAAATATGAAGGAAACATTTAAATAAATTTAAATTTTTTTTTGAATTTTAAAATTTTTTGAAGGAAAAAAAAACTGGATTTTTCGCTTGCCAGCGAATGAATATTGTGAGTAATGGTTATTTTATTATGTGTGTATTTAAAATGTTTATTTTATTGCTTGATTGTATTGCACTGTATTGTTAGACACTAAGTATTCACCTGTTAGGTTAAGGATGTATTTTGGAAATGTTTAACTTGTCATTTTAAAGAAAACAGAAAACCAGGAAGAGAATTTTTTGAGTATATTATTTTGAATTTTGAGTTTTTTTTGAATTTTTTGTCAATCTTAAGGAATTTTTATAATTTTTCAATTATAGAGTTATACATAAATTAACAGTTATAATACAGAGTTCACAAGTGATAACAATGACGTTGAAAGTGGTAATGTAATTGAAAATGTGGTATCAGAGAGTGATGATAATGAGGTTAACTACAATTCTGAGAGTGAGAGAGTAATGGGTTGCAAAGGGGTAGAAACAAATGTTAATCAGTTAGAGAGAGAGTATGAAGAGAGTGTAAGAGTAGAGGGGTGGCAGAGGGTAGAATTTTTTCGTGGTGTTAAGGGGGGTAAAGAAAGATCTTCACGAATGTATTGGGTAGAGAAATGGTCTACCAACAATTGTTTTTTGAATTTTTGTATTGTTCCTGGAGGAATCAGGAAATGTTTTAATGTAGCAGTACCCTCTGCATGGAGTGAGAGAGAAAATGTGACATGGCGTTGGGGTGAGAGATATTTAGAGAAAGAGTTGTGTGTAGATGGTGAGATGCAAGTATTTAAGTTAGATTGTAGCGTGTCAATTTTGGGTCATTTTATTTTTTTTACAGTATGGGGTATTACATTTTATTTATTTCATTTTGTGCGGGAGTCTTATAAAATATTGTGAAACTGTATTATGCGACAACGTTATTTCGGTTACGAAAGAACCCGTGTAGACTCAACAGTATGGTGAAATCAGTAAGCGAAGAATTTACCACCCTAGTTTTCCAAGAACTATGCGAGAGTGTGGCGGAGCTCACCCATGCGTACACCAAGCATGGGCGCCGACCCACGCGCTGGTAAAAACTCAAGATGGCTAAAGTGCCAAAGTATTCATCGTCTTTTCACAGATCTTCCGGAAGTGCTGTTAAACCCCGCCTACTACTAATGACATCAGCAGAGCCGAGGCCAATATCGTCCTCTGGTACCACACATATACCAGCTATAGTCCCTGCATAAAATGGATATGCCTCAACAAATGAGCATGAACGGCGACGAAAACCTGGTGGCAGTGAACCGCCGTTCCCGCCCGCGCAAGCAAGCATGCTGCCCAGTCTACATTAGTCAGAGACGCGACACAGTCAACTGGAAGTCGACTCTATTAACAGACGCTAACAGTTTGGTTTAGGGCCCGGTCGGGGGTGTTATAAAAATGCGCCTAACTCAATAATATCGTTAACACCGACCAGGACCTGAAGAATTAACGACTTTATAAATTGTTGCATTGCAGTGATGATTTGATAACAATAATAACGTTGAGTGGGATCGGAACGAAACACGTGTTCGGTCGGTAGTGCGTAAAACCAATTACAATAAAACAAATCCGGAAGGTGCAAAGATTAACTATGTCGTTATTTGAATATAATATTTTATTGGTGTTTTTGTTTGTATATTGTGTGAATGCGTGAGCGAGTAAAACTGGGCTACCTTGTGAGTATAAGAACTATATTAGCAATGTAAGAGGTATTTAATCTTCTCAATACATGTTTTGTTCTTGTGTGTTGTGGAGTAAGGAGGTGCTTGTTTCAGTAAGTAAAGTGTTCATTTTATAACAAAAAACCTGTTAGTCTAAGTTATTTCGTCATTACCACTTTCTCATTTCTGTGTTAAAAAATTCGTCTAACGAACCGGAATCTGTCTGAATTATTAATTGGGTGGGGTCAGATTGCTAAATTGTCCGTTTTATTAAGGTAAAGTGTAAAGGTCTCCATATCTGTCCTTTAAAGATATAGGTGGCGACTCTGGGCTTCTGATAAAATTTCCGCAGCAGGTAAGTAATTTAAGTCCTGGTAGTGGATGTGATGTATTAAATAAATTTCGGCTTTTCTCTTTTAATTGTTACAAATGTCGACGCGCTGCCAGGATTTTCGTTTAATTGTAATTTTATACGAGATAGACCTATTTTAATACACAGAAAATAGGATGTGGTAATGACGAATGTATAAAAATTATATCGCACATATTTACATAGGTTATGTTTGTGTTAGTAAGATATACAGTTTTGTTAGGTATTTTGATTTTACAATAATAGTGGTTTTTTATACATAATAAGTGTTATAGAAATAAATTTTAAATATGGGGGAAGTACAAGATAACGAAATAATAAAAATGATGCAGATGTTTTTTAATCAACAATTTAGTAAACTGGATGAGAAATTTAGCGAACAGAAAAACGAAATTAGAAATATCCAAAATAATCTTAACATGCAATTTGATGAAGTGAAAAAAGAAATTCAAGAACAAGGCTATATTTGTGATAAAAGATTAAGTGAAATAGAGACGCGGTTAGGCGAAATAGAATTAGAAAATGAGAAAGTAATAAACAAATTAAAATCGAACAAAAATGACAGGGTAAGTAGTAGGGGAAATGATAATTTAAATAATGGGTTTACCAGTGATAAAAATGACAATACAAATAAAAATATGGTGTTAGAAAATGATTGGGTAGATGTTGAGAGTGATAACGTAATTGTAGAAAGAGTAGAAGTTAATAAGATGTTTGTGTGTGATGAATCAGAGAAAGAGAGTAGAAAGAATTTACAGGTAGAGTGGATGCAGGGGGTAGATTTTTCCCGTAATGTTGTAGTGGGGGGTGAAGAAATGGCTTCACGTGAGTATTTGGAAGAGTATAGGTTTGCAGATAAATTTCCCTTGGTTTTTTGTGCACTTCATAGGTGGTGCCGTAATGATAAGTTAATGTCCCCTGCATATTTTGAGAGAGAGTGTGTAGCTTGGCATGATGGTGAGAAATGTTTTGAGAGAGAGAGAGAAAGAGAGAACTAGAGATATTTAAAGTAAAAAGAAATTATGAAGAATTCGTAGAAAGCTTAGACATAGAGAGAAATAATAGTAATAAGAATGAGTACTTACCTTACAGCGAAACTGAGATAGCAGTAGATAAGGTTAATGATGATAATATAACTCACCTGATTTTAACAGAATATAATAACGGCGACAGGACCATACTCGAGCGTGACCAGGTATATGAGGGAATAATATGGAATAATCATATTAATTCAAATGATGTTGTAGAAGAATATGATATGATAGAGAATAATTATATTGATAATCACGAGATAGTGTATTCAATAGTAAATGACTGGTATAATCATAAGATTAGACTATTATTTGACGATATGGGGTAATTGTGTATTGTTTATTGTTCATGAACATTTAATGATATGAATAATATGGTTTTGAAGTGCATTATCTTATGGAACGATTTGTGGTTGATGATAAGAAATAACAAATAATAAGTTGGACTGTATATCCTTTATGTGTTGATGTCATTATGTTAAGTGTATTTGTGTACTACATTATAGTGTACTATATGTTATGTAAACAATGTGTATATGTAGGAGAAATTGATAACATTAATTATCAATTAAATTGAATTTGCAATTAACCAGTATAAATTAATAATAATTATAAAATTTGACAGACTAATTAAGCGATGAAAATAATTGTGAACTGTTAAATAATTGAAAAATAATTACTTAATTAAGGTCGTATAAAAGAAAGTTTGAGAATGAAGTTAAATGATTTTATGAAATTAAGATTCTATGATGATTGGTAGATGATTAAACAGATAATACGTTCAAATTGAGGTATGTTATTATAAGGGGAGAAGTGATGAATTTTCTAGTGTTATATCAAGGTAAAATGTGGAAAATAGATTTTGGGTGATAATGAAATAAGACAGGTGAGTTAAGTAGAATTAAAGTTGATGGGAGTTAAAGAGAATAAGAATTTTGAAATACTAGTGAAAAACAAAGAGGGTATTTGATATTTTCGGGACACAGTAGTAGTGAGTATATGTAGAGATGAGTAATGTGAATGAGATTTAAACTTATTTGTTGATGATATTTTGTAGTAAGGGTGAGGTGGTAAGGTGTGAGCAACGTGCGGCGTGGCGAGAGACCAGCGTGCGGCGTTGTGGCGGGAATAGAGTAGTTGAGTGAGTGTTTGCCGATATTTTGGAGGGGCATTGGCTTGTATGGGTATAGCCAGGTAGGGAACACACATCCTAGTACAAAGATGAGCGGTGCCAGAGGTAAGTGGAATTAGTGAAAGGTATTTATAATTGAGAGATCGGTGTCATAAGGGGTTAATAGTGGTTGTTAGTAATAAGAAAGGGAGAATTATTAAAATGTCTATTCGATTGAAGGCATAGAGAATACAGGTGTCACCCAGATTAAGCAATGATTGCAATGTGAAGAGTTAGATAGAAAATTCATAGTAGAAAGGTACTCAGAAATATAATGTAACAGGAAGGTTAATAATAAATTTGAATTGCATAGAATCAAATGATAAATAATTGATGGTTAATTAGTAACAGTTCAATTGAAATTAAAATGTAATGTTTATAAGTTTATCAAGATGTAGGGTATGTAGATTTTACCAAGGTTAAATGTGATTGGGTTACTTTAATGTAATAATCGCCATGTTAGTTATAAAGGTATAAATGCAAAGTGGTAAATTAAATTTAAGTATTTAAAGTATTTAAGTCGCCCAAAGTAATGTAGAATGCAATTGTTAAATAAAGAGAGAGATTTATGATAAAGAATATAAAATTTTCATTTTTTTAAACCAGTGACAGAATTTTAGTAAAATTTAAAAATCATGTAAAATTAAGAATTGTTTATTTTAAATAATTTAAATGTCAATTTGGTTATTTATATTAATATTTTGTTTATTTTAAATGTTTTATTTTATTGTTTTGTGTTTCAAATTAGGTTATTGCAGATGTTAAATGTATTTTCAGATAGGGTGTACATAACATATGTAGGTCAAGGGTTTTGGACTTGACCTACTTTACACCCACTAAGCTTGTATAGTAGGAAGTCAGTTTTGTCCGTTTGTTTAATCAATTTAAACCAATTTTCCAATAATGTCTAAATATGAAGGAAACATTTAAATAAATTTAAATTTTTTTTTTAATTTTAAAATTTTTGGAAATTTTAATTTTTTGAAGGAAAAAAAAAACTGGATTTTTCGCCTGCCAGCGAATGAATATTGTGAGTAATGGTTATTTTATTATGTGTGTACTTAACATGTTTATTTTATTGTTTGATTGTATTGCACTGTATTGTTAGACACTAAGTATTCACCTGTTAGGTTAAGGATGTATTTTGGAAATGTTTAACTTGTCATTTTAAAGAAAACAGAAAACCAGGAAGAGAATTTTTTGAGTATATTAGTTTGAATTTTGAGTTTTTTTTGAATTTTTTGTCAATCTTAAGGAATTTTTATAATTTTTCAATTTTACAATTTGTCAAAGTGTAATATGTAATGTAAGTGTGTGTGAGCCCAGTATCTGCTAAAGGCAGCCCAGCTTGCATAAAAAGGGGAAACATATTGGTGGAGGATCTGGAATAATCTGAGCTAGGGATTGAGGATTCTGGGGGGTAGCATGTTAGAAGGTGAGGTGCGCTGTGGTACTTAGCTGTTCGATTTCTCGGTGTTGGGATCTCTTACGGAGAAGTCCAGTGATCTCGTGCAGGTGAGTCCATAGTCGCTGAGCCAGGGGGGTCGTGTACCCATGCAGATTAAGAACAAGGGGGTTGTTGGCACCAGTTCCTCACCGGTCCTCTTCGGGGTTTGTCGATGAGATTTCTTCTGTTGTGAACAGCAGAATTCTCATCGAGGGGGTATTGTAGCGTGTCAATTTTGGGTCATTTTATTTTTTTTACAGTATGGGGTATTACATTTTATTTATTTCATTTTGTGCGGGAGTCTTATAAAATATTGTGAAACTGTATTATGCGACAACGTTATTTCGGTTACGAAAGAACCCGTGTAGACTCAACAGTATGGTGAAATCAGTAAGCGAAGAATTTACCACCCTAGTTTTCCAAGAACTATGCGAGAGTGTGGCGGAGCTCACCCATGCGTACACCAAGCATGGGCGCCGACCCACGCGCTGGTAAAAACTCAAGATGGCTAAAGTGCCAAAGTATTCATCGTCTTTTCACAGATCTTCTGGAAGTGCTGTTAAACCCCGCCTACTACTAATGACATCAGCAGAGCCGAGGCCAATATCGTCCTCTGGTACCACACATATACCGGCTATAGTCCCTGCATAAACTGGATATGCCTCAACAAATGAGCATGAACGGCGACGAAAACCTGGTGGCAGTGAACCGCCGTTCCTGCCCGCGCAAGCAAGCATGCTGCCCAGTCTACATTAGTCAGAGACGCGACACAGTCAACTGGAAGTCGACTCTATTAACAGACGCTAACAGTTTGGTTTAGGGCCCGGTCGGGGGTGTTATAAAAATGCGCCTAACTCAATAATATCGTTAACACCGACCAGGACCCGAAGAATTAACGACTTTATAAATTGTTGCATTGCAGTGATGATTTGATAACAATAATAACGTTGAGTGGGATCGGAACGAAACACGTGTTCGGTCGGTAGTGCGTAAAACCAATTACAATAAAACAAATCCGGAAGGTGCAAAGATTAACTATGTCGTTATTTGAATATAATATTTTATTGGTGTTTTTGTTTGTATATTGTGTGAATGCGTGAGCGAGCAAAACTGGGCTACCTTGTGAGTATAAGAACTATATTAGCAATGTAAGAGGTATTTAATCTTCTCAATACATGTTTTGTTCTTGTGTGTTGTGGAGTAAGGAGGTGCTTGTTTCAGTAAGTAAAGTGTTCATTTTATAACAAAAAACCTGTTAGTCTAAGTTATTTCGTCATTACCACTTTCTCATTTCTGTGTTAAAAAATTCGTCTAACGAACCGGAATCTGTCTGAATTATTAATTGGGTGGGGTCAGATTGCTAAATTGTCCGTTTTATTAAGGTAAAGTGTAAAGGTCTCCATATCTGTCCTTTAAAGATATAGGTGGCGACTCTGGGCTTCTGATAAAATTTCCGCAGCAGGTAAGTAATTTAAGTCCTGGTAGTGGATGTGATGTATTAAATAAATTTCGGCTTTTCTCTTTTAATTGTTACAAATGTCGACGCGCTGCCAGGATTTTCGTTTAATTGTAATTTTATACGAGATAGACCTATTTTAATACACAGAAAATAGGATGTGGTAATGACGAATGTATAAAAATTATATCGCACATATTTACATAGGTTATGTTTGTGTTAGTAAGATATACAGTTTTGTTAGGTATTTTGATTTTACAATAATAGTGGTTTTTTATACATAATAAGTGTTATAGAAATAAATTTTAAATATGGGGGAAGTACAAGATAACGAAATAATAAAAATGATGCAGATGTTTTTTAATCAACAATTTAGTAAACTGGATGAGAAATTTAGCGAACAGAAAAACGAAATTAGAAATATCCAAAATAATCTTAACATGCAATTTGATGAAGTGAAAAAAGAAATTCAAGAACAAGGCTATATTTGTGATAAAAGATTAAGTGAAATAGAGACGCGGTTAGGCGAAATAGAATTAGAAAATGAGAAAGTAATAAACAAATTAAAATCGAACAAAAATGACAGGGTAAGTAGTAGGGGAAATGATAATTTAAATAATGGGTTTACCAGTGATAAAAATGACAATACAAATAAAAATATGGTGTTAGAAAATGATTGGGTAGATGTTGAGAGTGATAACGTAATTGTAGAAAGAGTAGAAGTTAATAAGATGTTTGTGTGTGATGAATCAGAGAAAGAGAGTAGAAAGAATTTACAGGTAGAGTGGATGCAGGGGGTAGATTTTTCCCGTAATGTTGTAGTGGGGGGTGAAGAAATGGCTTCACGTGAGTATTTGGAAGAGTATAGGTTTGCAGATAAATTTCCCTTGGTTTTTTGTGCACTTCATAGGTGGTGCCGTAATGATAAGTTAATGTCCCCTGCATATTTTGAGAGAGAGTGTGTAGCTTGGCATGATGGTGAGAAATGTTTTGAGAGAGAGAGAGAAAGAGAGAACTAGAGATATTTAAAGTAAAAAGAAATTATGAAGAATTCGTAGAAAGCTTAGACATAGAGAGAAATAATAGTAATAAGAATGAGTACTTACCTTACAGCGAAACTGAGATAGCAGTAGATAAGGTTAATGATGATAATATAACTCACCTGATTTTAACAGAATATAATAACGGCGACAGGACCATACTCGAGCGTGACCAGGTATATGAGGGAATAATATGGAATAATCATATTAATTCAAATGATGTTGTAGAAGAATATGATATGATAGAGAATAATTATATTGATAATCACGAGATAGTGTATTCAATAGTAAATGACTGGTATAATCATAAGATTAGACTATTATTTGACGATATGGGGTAATTGTGTATTGTTTATTGTTCATGAACATTTAATGATATGAATAATATGGTTTTGAAGTGCATTATCTTATGGAACGATTTGTGGTTGATGATAAGAAATAACAAATAATAAGTTGGACTGTATATCCTTTATGTGTTGATGTCATTATGTTAAGTGTATTTGTGTACTACATTATAGTGTACTATATGTTATGTAAACAATGTGAATATGTAGGAGAAATTGATAACATTAATTATCAATTAAATTGAATTTGCAATTAACCAGTATAAATTAATAATAATTATAAAATTTGACAGACTAATTAAGCGATGAAAATAATTGTGAACTGTTAAATAATTGAAAAATAATTACTTAATTAAGGTCGTATAAAAGAAAGTTTGAGAATGAAGTTAAATGATTTTATGAAATTAAGATTCTATGATGATTGGTAGATGATTAAACAGATAATACGTTCAAATTGAGGTATGTTATTATAAGGGGAGAAGTGATGAATTTTCTAGTGTTATATCAAGGTAAAATGTGGAAAATAGATTTTGGGTGATAATGAAATAAGACAGGTGAGTTAAGTAGAATTAAAGTTGATGGGAGTTAAAGAGAATAAGAATTTTGAAATACTAGTGAAAAACAAAGAGGGTATTTGATATTTTCGGGACACAGTAGTAGTGAGTATATGTAGAGATGAGTAATGTGAATGAGATTTAAACTTATTTGTTGATGATATTTTGTAGTAAGGGTGAGGTGGTAAGGTGTGAGCAACGTGCGGCGTGGCGAGAGACCAGCGTGCGGCGTTGTGGCGGGAATAGAGTAGTTGAGTGAGTGTTTGCCGATATTTTGGAGGGGCATTGGCTTGTATGGGTATAGCCAGGTAGGGAACACACATCCTAGTACAAAGATGAGCGGTGCCAGAGGTAAGTGGAATTAGTGAAAGGTATTTATAATTGAGAGATCGGTGTCATAAGGGGTTAATAGTGGTTGTTAGTAATAAGAAAGGGAGAATTATTAAAATGTCTATTCGATTGAAGGCATAGAGAATACAGGTGTCACCCAGATTAAGCAATGATTGCAATGTGAAGGGTTAGATAGAAAATTCATAGTAGAAAGGTACTCAGAAATATAACGTAACAGGAAGGTTAATAATAAATTTGAATTGCATAGAATCAAATGATAAATAATTGATGGTTAATTAGTAACAGTTCAATTGAAATTAAAATGTAATGTTTATAAGTTTATCAAGATGTAGGGTATGTAGATTTTACCAAGGTTAAATGTGATTGGGTTACTTTAATGTAATAATCGCCATGTTAGTTATAAAGGTATAAATGCCAAGTGGTAAATTAAATTTAAGTATTTAAAGTATTTAAGTCGCCCAAAGTAATGTAGAATGCAATTGTTAAATAAAGAGAGAGATTTATGATAAAGAATATAAAATTTTCATTTTTTTAAACCAGTGACAGAATTTTAGTAAAATTTAAAAATCATGTAAAATTAAGAATTGTTTATTTTAAATAATTTAAATGTCAATTTGGTTATTTATATTAATATTTTGTTTATTTTAAATGTTTTATTTTATTGTTTTGTGTTTCAAATTAGGTTATTGCAGATGTTAAATGTATTTTCGGATAGGGTGTACATAACATATGTAGGTCAAGGGTTTTGGACTTGACCTACTTTCGATCAGCTGATGAGGTCATACACCCACTAAGCTTGTATAGTAGGAAGTCAGTTTTGTCCGTTTGTTTAATCAATTTAAACCAATTTTCCAATAATGTCTAAATATGAAGGAAACATTTAAATAAATTTAAATTTTTTTTTTAATTTTAAAATTTTTGGAAATTTTAATTTTTTGAAGGAAAAAAAAACTGGATTTTTCGCCTGCCAGCGAATGAATATTGTGAGTAATGGTTATTTTATTATGTGTGTACTTAACATGTTTATTTTATTGTTTGATTGTATTGCACTGTATTGTTAGACACTAAGTATTCACCTGTTAGGTTAAGGATGTATTTTGGAAATGTTTAACTTGTCATTTTAAAGAAAACAGAAAACCAGGAAGAGAATTTTTTGAGTATATTAGTTTGAATTTTGAGTTTTTTTTGAATTTTTTGTCAATCTTAAGGAATTTTTATAATTTTTCAATTTTACAATTTGTCAAAGTGTAATATGTAATGTGAGTGTGTGTGAGCCCAGTATCTGCTAAAGGCAGCCCAGCTTGCATAAAAAGGGGAAACATATTGGTGGAGGATCTGGAATAATCTGAGCTAGGGATTGAGGATTCTGGGGGGTAGCATGTTAGAAGGTGAGGTGCGCTGTGGTACTTAGCTGTTCGATTTCTCGGTGTTGGGATCTCTTACGGAGAAGTCCAGTGATCTCGTGCAGGTGAGTCCATAGTCGCTGAGCCAGGGGGGTCGTGTACCCATGCAGATTAAGAACAAGGGGGTTGTTGGCACCAGTTCCTCACCGGTCCTCTTCGGGGTTTGTCGATGAGATTTCTTCTGTTGTGAACAGCAGAATTCTCATCGAGGGGGTATTGTAGCGTGTCAATTTTGGGTCATTTTATTTTTTTTACAGTATGGGGTATTACATTTTATTTATTTCATTTTGTGCGGGAGTCTTATAAAATATTGTGAAACTGTATTATGCGACAACGTTATTTCGGTTACGAAAGAACCCGTGTAGACTCAACAGTATGGTGAAATCAGTAAGCGAAGAATTTACCACCCTAGTTTTCCAAGAACTATGCGAGAGTGTGGCGGAGCTCACCCATGCGTACACCAAGCATGGGCGCCGACCCACGCGCTGGTAAAAACTCAAGATGGCTAAAGTGCCAAAGTATTCATCGTCTTTTCACAGATCTTCTGGAAGTGCTGTTAAACCCCGCCTACTACTAATGACATCAGCAGAGCCGAGGCCAATATCGTCCTCTGGTACCACACATATACCAGCTATAGTCCCTGCATAAACTGGATATGCCTCAACAAATGAGCATGAACGGCGACGAAAACCTGGTGGCAGTGAACCGCCGTTCCTGCCCGCGCAAGCAAGCATGCTGCCCAGTCTACATTAGTCAGAGACGCGACACAGTCAACTGGAAGTCGACTCTATTAACAGACGCTAACAGTTTGGTTTAGGGCCCGGTCGGGGGTGTTATAAAAATGCGCCTAACTCAATAATATCGTTAACACCGACCAGGACCCGAAGAATTAACGACTTTATAAATTGTTGCATTGCAGTGATGATTTGATAACAATAATAACGTTGAGTGGGATCGGAACGAAACACGTGTTCGGTCGGTAGTGCGTAAAACCAATTACAATAAAACAAATCCGGAAGGTGCAAAGATTAACTATGTCGTTATTTGAATATAATATTTTATTGGTGTTTTTGTTTGTATATTGTGTGAATGCGTGAGCGAGCAAAACTGGGCTACCTTGTGAGTATAAGAACTATATTAGCAATGTAAGAGGTATTTAATCTTCTCAATACATGTTTTGTTCTTGTGTGTTGTGGAGTAAGGAGGTGCTTGTTTCAGTAAGTAAAGTGTTCATTTTATAACAAAAAACCTGTTAGTCTAAGTTATTTCGTCATTACCACTTTCTCATTTCTGTGTTAAAAAATTCGTCTAACGAACCGGAATCTGTCTGAATTATTAATTGGGTGGGGTCAGATTGCTAAATTGTCCGTTTTATTAAGGTAAAGTGTAAAGGTCTCCATATCTGTCCTTTAAAGATATAGGTGGCGACTCTGGGCTTCTGATAAAATTTCCGCAGCAGGTAAGTAATTTAAGTCCTGGTAGTGGATGTGATGTATTAAATAAATTTCGGCTTTTCTCTTTTAATTGTTACAAATGTCGACGCGCTGCCAGGATTTTCGTTTAATTGTAATTTTATACGAGATAGACCTATTTTAATACACAGAAAATAGGATGTGGTAATGACGAATGTATAAAAATTATATCGCACATATTTACATAGGTTATGTTTGTGTTAGTAAGATATACAGTTTTGTTAGGTATTTTGATTTTACAATAATAGTGGTTTTTTATACATAATAAGTGTTATAGAAATAAATTTTAAATATGGGGGAAGTACAAGATAACGAAATAATAAAAATGATGCAGATGTTTTTTAATCAACAATTTAGTAAACTGGATGAGAAATTTAGCGAACAGAAAAACGAAATTAGAAATATCCAAAATAATCTTAACATGCAATTTGATGAAGTGAAAAAAGAAATTCAAGAACAAGGCTATATTTGTGATAAAAGATTAAGTGAAATAGAGACGCGGTTAGGCGAAATAGAATTAGAAAATGAGAAAGTAATAAACAAATTAAAATCGAACAAAAATGACAGGGTAAGTAGTAGGGGAAATGATAATTTAAATAATGGGTTTACCAGTGATAAAAATGACAATACAAATAAAAATATGGTGTTAGAAAATGATTGGGTAGATGTTGAGAGTGATAACGTAATTGTAGAAAGAGTAGAAGTTAATAAGATGTTTGTGTGTGATGAATCAGAGAAAGAGAGTAGAAAGAATTTACAGGTAGAGTGGATGCAGGGGGTAGATTTTTCCCGTAATGTTGTAGTGGGGGGTGAAGAAATGGCTTCACGTGAGTATTTGGAAGAGTATAGGTTTGCAGATAAATTTCCCTTGGTTTTTTGTGCACTTCATAGGTGGTGCCGTAATGATAAGTTAATGTCCCCTGCATATTTTGAGAGAGAGTGTGTAGCTTGGCATGATGGTGAGAAATGTTTTGAGAGAGAGAGAGAAAGAGAGAACTAGAGATATTTAAAGTAAAAAGAAATTATGAAGAATTCGTAGAAAGCTTAGACATAGAGAGAAATAATAGTAATAAGAATGAGTACTTACCTTACAGCGAAACTGAGATAGCAGTAGATAAGGTTAATGATGATAATATAACTCACCTGATTTTAACAGAATATAATAACGGCGACAGGACCATACTCGAGCGTGACCAGGTATATGAGGGAATAATATGGAATAATCATATTAATTCAAATGATGTTGTAGAAGAATATGATATGATAGAGAATAATTATATTGATAATCACGAGATAGTGTATTCAATAGTAAATGACTGGTATAATCATAAGATTAGACTATTATTTGACGATATGGGGTAATTGTGTATTGTTTATTGTTCATGAACATTTAATGATATGAATAATATGGTTTTGAAGTGCATTATCTTATGGAACGATTTGTGGTTGATGATAAGAAATAACAAATAATAAGTTGGACTGTATATCCTTTATGTGTTGATGTCATTATGTTAAGTGTATTTGTGTACTACATTATAGTGTACTATATGTTATGTAAACAATGTGTATATGTAGGAGAAATTGATAACATTAATTATCAATTAAATTGAATTTGCAATTAACCAGTATAAATTAATAATAATTATAAAATTTGACAGACTAATTAAGCGATGAAAATAATTGTGAACTGTTAAATAATTGAAAAATAATTACTTAATTAAGGTCGTATAAAAGAAAGTTTGAGAATGAAGTTAAATGATTTTATGAAATTAAGATTCTATGATGATTGGTAGATGATTAAACAGATAATACGTTCAAATTGAGGTATGTTATTATAAGGGGAGAAGTGATGAATTTTCTAGTGTTATATCAAGGTAAAATGTGGAAAATAGATTTTGGGTGATAATGAAATAAGACAGGTGAGTTAAGTAGAATTAAAGTTGATGGGAGTTAAAGAGAATAAGAATTTTGAAATACTAGTGAAAAACAAAGAGGGTATTTGATATTTTCGGGACACAGTAGTAGTGAGTATATGTAGAGATGAGTAATGTGAATGAGATTTAAACTTATTTGTTGATGATATTTTGTAGTAAGGGTGAGGTGGTAAGGTGTGAGCAACGTGCGGCGTGGCGAGAGACCAGCGTGCGGCGTTGTGGCGGGAATAGAGTAGTTGAGTGAGTGTTTGCCGATATTTTGGAGGGGCATTGGCTTGTATGGGTATAGCCAGGTAGGGAACACACATCCTAGTACAAAGATGAGCGGTGCCAGAGGTAAGTGGAATTAGTGAAAGGTATTTATAATTGAGAGATCGGTGTCATAAGGGGTTAATAGTGGTTGTTAGTAATAAGAAAGGGAGAATTATTAAAATGTCTATTCGATTGAAGGCATAGAGAATACAGGTGTCACCCAGATTAAGCAATGATTGCAATGTGAAGGGTTAGATAGAAAATTCATAGTAGAAAGGTACTCAGAAATATAATGTAACAGGAAGGTTAATAATAAATTTGAATTGCATAGAATCAAATGATAAATAATTGATGGTTAATTAGTAACAGTTCAATTGAAATTAAAATGTAATGTTTATAAGTTTATCAAGATGTAGGGTATGTAGATTTTACCAAGGTTAAATGTGATTGGGTTACTTTAATGTAATAATCGCCATGTTAGTTATAAAGGTATAAATGCCAAGTGGTAAATTAAATTTAAGTATTTAAAGTATTTAAGTCGCCCAAAGTAATGTAGAATGCAATTGTTAAATAAAGAGAGAGATTTATGATAAAGAATATAAAATTTTCATTTTTTTAAACCAGTGACAGAATTTTAGTAAAATTTAAAAATCATGTAAAATTAAGAATTGTTTATTTTAAATAATTTAAATGTCAATTTGGTTATTTATATTAATATTTTGTTTATTTTAAATGTTTTATTTTATTGTTTTGTGTTTCAAATTAGGTTATTGCAGATGTTAAATGTATTTTCGGATAGGGTGTACATAACATATGTAGGTCAAGGGTTTTGGACTTGACCTACTTTCGATCAGCTGATGAGGTCATACACCCACTAAGCTTGTATAGTAGGAAGTCAGTTTTGTCCGTTTGTTTAATCAATTTAAACCAATTTTCCAATAATGTCTAAATATGAAGGAAACATTTAAATAAATTTAAATTTTTTTTTTAATTTTAAAATTTTTGGAAATTTTAATTTTTTGAAGGAAAAAAAAAACTGGATTTTTCGCCTGCCAGCGAATGAATATTGTGAGTAATGGTTATTTTATTATGTGTGTACTTAACATGTTTATTTTATTGTTTGATTGTATTGCACTGTATTGTTAGACACTAAGTATTCACCTGTTAGGTTAAGGATGTATTTTGGAAATGTTTAACTTGTCATTTTAAAGAAAACAGAAAACCAGGAAGAGAATTTTTTGAGTATATTAGTTTGAATTTTGAGTTTTTTTTGAATTTTTTGTCAATCTTAAGGAATTTTTATAATTTTTCAATTTTACAATTTGTCAAAGTGTAATATGTAATGTGAGTGTGTGTGAGCCCAGTATCTGCTAAAGGCAGCCCAGCTTGCATAAAAAGGGGAAACATATTGGTGGAGGATCTGGAATAATCTGAGCTAGGGATTGAGGATTCTGGGGGGTAGCATGTTAGAAGGTGAGGTGCGCTGTGGTACTTAGCTGTTCGATTTCTCGGTGTTGGGATCTCTTACGGAGAAGTCCAGTGATCTCGTGCAGGTGAGTCCATAGTCGCTGAGCCAGGGGGGTCGTGTACCCATGCAGATTAAGAACAAGGGGGTTGTTGGCACCAGTTCCTCACCGGTCCTCTTCGGGGTTTGTCGATGAGATTTCTTCTGTTGTGAACAGCAGAATTCTCATCGAGGGGGTATTGTAGCGTGTCAATTTTGGGTCATTTTATTTTTTTTACAGTATGGGGTATTACATTTTATTTATTTCATTTTGTGCGGGAGTCTTATAAAATATTGTGAAACTGTATTATGCGACAACGTTATTTCGGTTACGAAAGAACCCGTGTAGACTCAACAGTATGGTGAAATCAGTAAGCGAAGAATTTACCACCCTAGTTTTCCAAGAACTATGCGAGAGTGTGGCGGAGCTCACCCATGCGTACACCAAGCATGGGCGCCGACCCACGCGCTGGTAAAAACTCAAGATGGCTAAAGTGCCAAAGTATTCATCGTCTTTTCACAGATCTTCTGGAAGTGCTGTTAAACCCCGCCTACTACTAATGACATCAGCAGAGCCGAGGCCAATATCGTCCTCTGGTACCACACATATACCAGCTATAGTCCCTGCATAAACTGGATATGCCTCAACAAATGAGCATGAACGGCGACGAAAACCTGGTGGCAGTGAACCGCCGTTCCTGCCCGCGCAAGCAAGCATGCTGCCCAGTCTACATTAGTCAGAGACGCGACACAGTCAACTGGAAGTCGACTCTATTAACAGACGCTAACAGTTTGGTTTAGGGCCCGGTCGGGGGTGTTATAAAAATGCGCCTAACTCAATAATATCGTTAACACCGACCAGGACCCGAAGAATTAACGACTTTATAAATTGTTGCATTGCAGTGATGATTTGATAACAATAATAACGTTGAGTGGGATCGGAACGAAACACGTGTTCGGTCGGTAGTGCGTAAAACCAATTACAATAAAACAAATCCGGAAGGTGCAAAGATTAACTATGTCGTTATTTGAATATAATATTTTATTGGTGTTTTTGTTTGTATATTGTGTGAATGCGTGAGCGAGCAAAACTGGGCTACCTTGTGAGTATAAGAACTATATTAGCAATGTAAGAGGTATTTAATCTTCTCAATACATGTTTTGTTCTTGTGTGTTGTGGAGTAAGGAGGTGCTTGTTTCAGTAAGTAAAGTGTTCATTTTATAACAAAAAACCTGTTAGTCTAAGTTATTTCGTCATTACCACTTTCTCATTTCTGTGTTAAAAAATTCGTCTAACGAACCGGAATCTGTCTGAATTATTAATTGGGTGGGGTCAGATTGCTAAATTGTCCGTTTTATTAAGGTAAAGTGTAAAGGTCTCCATATCTGTCCTTTAAAGATATAGGTGGCGACTCTGGGCTTCTGATAAAATTTCCGCAGCAGGTAAGTAATTTAAGTCCTGGTAGTGGATGTGATGTATTAAATAAATTTCGGCTTTTCTCTTTTAATTGTTACAAATGTCGACGCGCTGCCAGGATTTTCGTTTAATTGTAATTTTATACGAGATAGACCTATTTTAATACACAGAAAATAGGATGTGGTAATGACGAATGTATAAAAATTATATCGCACATATTTACATAGGTTATGTTTGTGTTAGTAAGATATACAGTTTTGTTAGGTATTTTGATTTTACAATAATAGTGGTTTTTTATACATAATAAGTGTTATAGAAATAAATTTTAAATATGGGGGAAGTACAAGATAACGAAATAATAAAAATGATGCAGATGTTTTTTAATCAACAATTTAGTAAACTGGATGAGAAATTTAGCGAATAGAAAAACGAAATTAGAAATATCCAAAATAATCTTAACATGCAATTTGATGAAGTGAAAAAAGAAATTCAAGAACAAGGCTATATTTGTGATAAAAGATTAAGTGAAATAGAGACACGGTTAGGCGAAATAGAATTAGAAAATGAGAAAGTAATAAACAAATTAAAATCGAACAAAAATGACAGGGTAAGTAGTAGGGGAAATGATAATTTAAATAATGGGTTTACCAGTGATAAAAATGACAATACAAATAAAAATATGGTGTTAGAAAATGATTGGGTAGATGTTGAGAGTGATAACGTAATTGTAGAAAGAGTAGAAGTTAATAAGATGTTTGTGTGTGATGAATCAGAGAAAGAGAGTAGAAAGAATTTACAGGTAGAGTGGATGCAGGGGGTAGATTTTTCCCGTAATGTTGTAGTGGGGGGTGAAGAAATGGCTTCACGTGAGTATTTGGAAGAGTATAGGTTTGCAGATAAATTTCCCTTGGTTTTTTGTGCACTTCATAGGTGGTGCCGTAATGATAAGTTAATGTCCCCTGCATATTTTGAGAGAGAGTGTGTAGCTTGGCATGATGGTGAGAAATGTTTTGAGAGAGAGAGAGAAAGAGAGAACTAGAGATATTTAAAGTAAAAAGAAATTATGAAGAATTCGTAGAAAGCTTAGACATAGAGAGAAATAATAGTAATAAGAATGAGTACTTACCTTACAGCGAAACTGAGATAGCAGTAGATAAGGTTAATGATGATAATATAACTCACCTGATTTTAACAGAATATAATAACGGCGACAGGACCATACTCGAGCGTGACCAGGTATATGAGGGAATAATATGGAATAATCATATTAATTCAAATGATGTTGTAGAAGAATATGATATGATAGAGAATAATTATATTGATAATCACGAGATAGTGTATTCAATAGTAAATGACTGGTATAATCATAAGATTAGACTATTATTTGACGATATGGGGTAATTGTGTATTGTTTATTGTTCATGAACATTTAATGATATGAATAATATGGTTTTGAAGTGCATTATCTTATGGAACGATTTGTGGTTGATGATAAGAAATAACAAATAATAAGTTGGACTGTATATCCTTTATGTGTTGATGTCATTATGTTAAGTGTATTTGTGTACTACATTATAGTGTACTATATGTTATGTAAACAATGTGTATATGTAGGAGAAATTGATAACATTAATTATCAATTAAATTGAATTTGCAATTAACCAGTATAAATTAATAATAATTATAAAATTTGACAGACTAATTAAGCGATGAAAATAATTGTGAACTGTTAAATAATTGAAAAATAATTACTTAATTAAGGTCGTATAAAAGAAAGTTTGAGAATGAAGTTAAATGATTTTATGAAATTAAGATTCTATGATGATTGGTAGATGATTAAACAGATAATACGTTCAAATTGAGGTATGTTATTATAAGGGGAGAAGTGATGAATTTTCTAGTGTTATATCAAGGTAAAATGTGGAAAATAGATTTTGGGTGATAATGAAATAAGACAGGTGAGTTAAGTAGAATTAAAGTTGATGGGAGTTAAAGAGAATAAGAATTTTGAAATACTAGTGAAAAACAAAGAGGGTATTTGATATTTTCGGGACACAGTAGTAGTGAGTATATGTAGAGATGAGTAATGTGAATGAGATTTAAACTTATTTGTTGATGATATTTTGTAGTAAGGGTGAGGTGGTAAGGTGTGAGCAACGTGCGGCGTGGCGAGAGACCAGCGTGCGGCGTTGTGGCGGGAATAGAGTAGTTGAGTGAGTGTTTGCCGATATTTTGGAGGGGCATTGGCTTGTATGGGTATAGCCAGGTAGGGAACACACATCCTAGTACAAAGATGAGCGGTGCCAGAGGTAAGTGGAATTAGTGAAAGGTATTTATAATTGAGAGATCGGTGTCATAAGGGGTTAATAGTGGTTGTTAGTAATAAGAAAGGGAGAATTATTAAAATGTCTATTCGATTGAAGGCATAGAGAATACAGGTGTCACCCAGATTAAGCAATGATTGCAATGTGAAGGGTTAGATAGAAAATTCATAGTAGAAAGGTACTCAGAAATATAACGTAACAGGAAGGTTAATAATAAATTTGAATTGCATAGAATCAAATGATAAATAATTGATGGTTAATTAGTAACAGTTCAATTGAAATTAAAATGTAATGTTTATAAGTTTATCAAGATGTAGGGTATGTAGATTTTACCAAGGTTAAATGTGATTGGGTTACTTTAATGTAATAATCGCCATGTTAGTTATAAAGGTATAAATGCCAAGTGGTAAATTAAATTTAAGTATTTAAAGTATTTAAGTCGCCCAAAGTAATGTAGAATGCAATTGTTAAATAAAGAGAGAGATTTATGATAAAGAATATAAAATTTTCATTTTTTTAAACCAGTGACAGAATTTTAGTAAAATTTAAAAATCATGTAAAATTAAGAATTGTTTATTTTAAATAATTTAAATGTCAATTTGGTTATTTATATTAATATTTTGTTTATTTTAAATGTTTTATTTTATTGTTTTGTGTTTCAAATTAGGTTATTGCAGATGTTAAATGTATTTTCGGATAGGGTGTACATAACATATGTAGGTCAAGGGTTTTGGACTTGACCTACTTTCGATCAGCTGATGAGGTCATACACCCACTAAGCTTGTATAGTAGGAAGTCAGTTTTGTCCGTTTGTTTAATCAATTTAAACCAATTTTCCAATAATGTCTAAATATGAAGGAAACATTTAAATAAATTTAAATTTTTTTTTTAATTTTAAAATTTTTGGAAATTTTAATTTTTTGAAGGAAAAAAAAAACTGGATTTTTCGCCTGCCAGCGAATGAATATTGTGAGTAATGGTTATTTTATTATGTGTGTACTTAACATGTTTATTTTATTGTTTGATTGTATTGCACTGTATTGTTAGACACTAAGTATTCACCTGTTAGGTTAAGGATGTATTTTGGAAATGTTTAACTTGTCATTTTAAAGAAAACAGAAAACCAGGAAGAGAATTTTTTGAGTATATTAGTTTGAATTTTGAGTTTTTTTTGAATTTTTTGTCAATCTTAAGGAATTTTTATAATTTTTCAATTTTACAATTTGTCAAAGTGTAATATGTAATGTGAGTGTGTGTGAGCCCAGTATCTGCTAAAGGCAGCCCAGCTTGCATAAAAAGGGGAAACATATTGGTGGAGGATCTGGAATAATCTGAGCTAGGGATTGAGGATTCTGGGGGGTAGCATGTTAGAAGGTGAGGTGCGCTGTGGTACTTAGCTGTTCGATTTCTCGGTGTTGGGATCTCTTACGGAGAAGTCCAGTGATCTCGTGCAGGTGAGTCCATAGTCGCTGAGCCAGGGGGGTCGTGTACCCATGCAGATTAAGAACAAGGGGGTTGTTGGCACCAGTTCCTCACCGGTCCTCTTCGGGGTTTGTCGATGAGATTTCTTCTGTTGTGAACAGCAGAATTCTCATCGAGGGGGTATTGTAGCGTGTCAATTTTGGGTCATTTTATTTTTTTTACAGTATGGGGTATTACATTTTATTTATTTCATTTTGTGCGGGAGTCTTATAAAATATTGTGAAACTGTATTATGCGACAACGTTATTTCGGTTACGAAAGAACCCGTGTAGACTCAACAGTATGGTGAAATCAGTAAGCGAAGAATTTACCACCCTAGTTTTCCAAGAACTATGCGAGAGTGTGGCGGAGCTCACCCATGCGTACACCAAGCATGGGCGCCGACCCACGCGCTGGTAAAAACTCAAGATGGCTAAAGTGCCAAAGTATTCATCGTCTTTTCACAGATCTTCTGGAAGTGCTGTTAAACCCCGCCTACTACTAATGACATCAGCAGAGCCGAGGCCAATATCGTCCTCTGGTACCACACATATACCAGCTATAGTCCCTGCATAAACTGGATATGCCTCAACAAATGAGCATGAACGGCGACGAAAACCTGGTGGCAGTGAACCGCCGTTCCTGCCCGCGCAAGCAAGCATGCTGCCCAGTCTACATTAGTCAGAGACGCGACACAGTCAACTGGAAGTCGACTCTATTAACAGACGCTAACAGTTTGGTTTAGGGCCCGGTCGGGGGTGTTATAAAAATGCGCCTAACTCAATAATATCGTTAACACCGACCAGGACCCGAAGAATTAACGACTTTATAAATTGTTGCATTGCAGTGATGATTTGATAACAATAATAACGTTGAGTGGGATCGGAACGAAACACGTGTTCGGTCGGTAGTGCGTAAAACCAATTACAATAAAACAAATCCGGAAGGTGCAAAGATTAACTATGTCGTTATTTGAATATAATATTTTATTGGTGTTTTTGTTTGTATATTGTGTGAATGCGTGAGCGAGCAAAACTGGGCTACCTTGTGAGTATAAGAACTATATTAGCAATGTAAGAGGTATTTAATCTTCTCAATACATGTTTTGTTCTTGTGTGTTGTGGAGTAAGGAGGTGCTTGTTTCAGTAAGTAAAGTGTTCATTTTATAACAAAAAACCTGTTAGTCTAAGTTATTTCGTCATTACCACTTTCTCATTTCTGTGTTAAAAAATTCGTCTAACGAACCGGAATCTGTCTGAATTATTAATTGGGTGGGGTCAGATTGCTAAATTGTCCGTTTTATTAAGGTAAAGTGTAAAGGTCTCCATATCTGTCCTTTAAAGATATAGGTGGCGACTCTGGGCTTCTGATAAAATTTCCGCAGCAGGTAAGTAATTTAAGTCCTGGTAGTGGATGTGATGTATTAAATAAATTTCGGCTTTTCTCTTTTAATTGTTACAAATGTCGACGCGCTGCCAGGATTTTCGTTTAATTGTAATTTTATACGAGATAGACCTATTTTAATACACAGAAAATAGGATGTGGTAATGACGAATGTATAAAAATTATATCGCACATATTTACATAGGTTATGTTTGTGTTAGTAAGATATACAGTTTTGTTAGGTATTTTGATTTTACAATAATAGTGGTTTTTTATACATAATAAGTGTTATAGAAATAAATTTTAAATATGGGGGAAGTACAAGATAACGAAATAATAAAAATGATGCAGATGTTTTTTAATCAACAATTTAGTAAACTGGATGAGAAATTTAGCGAACAGAAAAACGAAATTAGAAATATCCAAAATAATCTTAACATGCAATTTGATGAAGTGAAAAAAGAAATTCAAGAACAAGGCTATATTTGTGATAAAAGATTAAGTGAAATAGAGACGCGGTTAGGCGAAATAGAATTAGAAAATGAGAAAGTAATAAACAAATTAAAATCGAACAAAAATGACAGGGTAAGTAGTAGGGGAAATGATAATTTAAATAATGGGTTTACCAGTGATAAAAATGACAATACAAATAAAAATATGGTGTTAGAAAATGATTGGGTAGATGTTGAGAGTGATAACGTAATTGTAGAAAGAGTAGAAGTTAATAAGATGTTTGTGTGTGATGAATCAGAGAAAGAGAGTAGAAAGAATTTACAGGTAGAGTGGATGCAGGGGGTAGATTTTTCCCGTAATGTTGTAGTGGGGGGTGAAGAAATGGCTTCACGTGAGTATTTGGAAGAGTATAGGTTTGCAGATAAATTTCCCTTGGTTTTTTGTGCACTTCATAGGTGGTGCCGTAATGATAAGTTAATGTCCCCTGCATATTTTGAGAGAGAGTGTGTAGCTTGGCATGATGGTGAGAAATGTTTTGAGAGAGAGAGAGAAAGAGAGAACTAGAGATATTTAAAGTAAAAAGAAATTATGAAGAATTCGTAGAAAGCTTAGACATAGAGAGAAATAATAGTAATAAGAATGAGTACTTACCTTACAGCGAAACTGAGATAGCAGTAGATAAGGTTAATGATGATAATATAACTCACCTGATTTTAACAGAATATAATAACGGCGACAGGACCATACTCGAGCGTGACCAGGTATATGAGGGAATAATATGGAATAATCATATTAATTCAAATGATGTTGTAGAAGAATATGATATGATAGAGAATAATTATATTGATAATCACGAGATAGTGTATTCAATAGTAAATGACTGGTATAATCATAAGATTAGACTATTATTTGACGATATGGGGTAATTGTGTATTGTTTATTGTTCATGAACATTTAATGATATGAATAATATGGTTTTGAAGTGCATTATCTTATGGAACGATTTGTGGTTGATGATAAGAAATAACAAATAATAAGTTGGACTGTATATCCTTTATGTGTTGATGTCATTATGTTAAGTGTATTTGTGTACTACATTATAGTGTACTATATGTTATGTAAACAATGTGTATATGTAGGAGAAATTGATAACATTAATTATCAATTAAATTGAATTTGCAATTAACCAGTATAAATTAATAATAATTATAAAATTTGACAGACTAATTAAGCGATGAAAATAATTGTGAACTGTTAAATAATTGAAAAATAATTACTTAATTAAGGTCGTATAAAAGAAAGTTTGAGAATGAAGTTAAATGATTTTATGAAATTAAGATTCTATGATGATTGGTAGATGATTAAACAGATAATACGTTCAAATTGAGGTATGTTATTATAAGGGGAGAAGTGATGAATTTTCTAGTGTTATATCAAGGTAAAATGTGGAAAATAGATTTTGGGTGATAATGAAATAAGACAGGTGAGTTAAGTAGAATTAAAGTTGATGGGAGTTAAAGAGAATAAGAATTTTGAAATACTAGTGAAAAACAAAGAGGGTATTTGATATTTTCGGGACACAGTAGTAGTGAGTATATGTAGAGATGAGTAATGTGAATGAGATTTAAACTTATTTGTTGATGATATTTTGTAGTAAGGGTGAGGTGGTAAGGTGTGAGCAACGTGCGGCGTGGCGAGAGACCAGCGTGCGGCGTTGTGGCGGGAATAGAGTAGTTGAGTGAGTGTTTGCCGATATTTTGGAGGGGCATTGGCTTGTATGGGTATAGCCAGGTAGGGAACACACATCCTAGTACAAAGATGAGCGGTGCCAGAGGTAAGTGGAATTAGTGAAAGGTATTTATAATTGAGAGATCGGTGTCATAAGGGGTTAATAGTGGTTGTTAGTAATAAGAAAGGGAGAATTATTAAAATGTCTATTCGATTGAAGGCATAGAGAATACAGGTGTCACCCAGATTAAGCAATGATTGCAATGTGAAGAGTTAGATAGAAAATTCATAGTAGAAAGGTACTCAGAAATATAATGTAACAGGAAGGTTAATAATAAATTTGAATTGCATAGAATCAAATGATAAATAATTGATGGTTAATTAGTAACAGTTCAATTGAAATTAAAATGTAATGTTTATAAGTTTATCAAGATGTAGGGTATGTAGATTTTACCAAGGTTAAATGTGATTGGGTTACTTTAATGTAATAATCGCCATGTTAGTTATAAAGGTATAAATGCCAAGTGGTAAATTAAATTTAAGTATTTAAAGTATTTAAGTCGCCCAAAGTAATGTAGAATGCAATTGTTAAATAAAGAGAGAGATTTATGATAAAGAATATAAAATTTTCATTTTTTTAAACCAGTGACAGAATTTTAGTAAAATTTAAAAATCATGTAAAATTAAGAATTGTTTATTTTAAATAATTTAAATGTCAATTTGGTTATTTATATTAATATTTTGTTTATTTTAAATGTTTTATTTTATTGTTTTGTGTTTCAAATTAGGTTATTGCAGATGTTAAATGTATTTTCGGATAGGGTGTACATAACATATGTAGGTCAAGGGTTTTGGACTTGACCTACTTTCGATCAGCTGATGAGGTCATACACCCACTAAGCTTGTATAGTAGGAAGTCAGTTTTGTCCGTTTGTTTAATCAATTTAAACCAATTTTCCAATAATGTCTAAATATGAAGGAAACATTTAAATAAATTTAAATTTTTTTTTTAATTTTAAAATTTTTGGAAATTTTAATTTTTTGAAGGAAAAAAAAAACTGGATTTTTCGCCTGCCAGCGAATGAATATTGTGAGTAATGGTTATTTTATTATGTGTGTACTTAACATGTTTATTTTATTGTTTGATTGTATTGCACTGTATTGTTAGACACTAAGTATTCACCTGTTAGGTTAAGGATGTATTTTGGAAATGTTTAACTTGTCATTTTAAAGAAAACAGAAAACCAGGAAGAGAATTTTTTGAGTATATTAGTTTGAATTTTGAGTTTTTTTTGAATTTTTTGTCAATCTTAAGGAATTTTTATAATTTTTCAATTTTACAATTTGTCAAAGTGTAATATGTAATGTGAGTGTGTGTGAGCCCAGTATCTGCTAAAGGCAGCCCAGCTTGCATAAAAAAGGGAAACATATTGGTGGAGGATCTGGAATAATCTGAGCTAGGGATTGAGGATTCTGGGGGGTAGCATGTTAGAAGGTGAGGTGCACTGTGGTACTTAGCTGTTCGATTTCTCGGTGTTGGGATCTCTTACGGAGAAGTCCAGTGATCTCGTGCAGGTGAGTCCATAGTCGCTGAGCCAGGGGGGTCGTGTATCCATGCAGATTAAGAACAAGGGGGTTGTTGGCACCAGTTCCTCACCGGTCCTCTTCGGGGTTTGTCGATGAGATTTCTTCTGTTGTGAACAGCAGAATTCTCATCGAGGGGGTATTGTAGCGTGTCAATTTTGGGTCATTTTATTTTTTTTACAGTATGGGGTATTACATTTTATTTATTTCATTTTGTGCGGGAGTCTTATAAAATATTGTGAAACTGTATTATGCGACAACGTTATTTCGGTTACGAAAGAACCCGTGTAGACTCAACAGTATGGTGAAATCAGTAAGCGAAGAATTTACCACCCTAGTTTTCCAAGAACTATGCGAGAGTGTGGCGGAGCTCACCCATGCGTACACCAAGCATGGGCGCCGACCCACGCGCTGGTAAAAACTCAAGATGGCTAAAGTGCCAAAGTATTCATCGTCTTTTCACAGATCTTCTGGAAGTGCTGTTAAACCCCGCCTACTACTAATGACATCAGCAGAGCCGAGGCCAATATCGTCCTCTGGTACCACACATATACCAGCTATAGTCCCTGCATAAACTGGATATGCCTCAACAAATGAGCATGAACGGCGACGAAAACCTGGTGGCAGTGAACCGCCGTTCCTGCCCGCGCAAGCAAGCATGCTGCCCAGTCTACATTAGTCAGAGACGCGACACAGTCAACTGGAAGTCGACTCTATTAACAGACGCTAACAGTTTGGTTTAGGGCCCGGTCGGGGGTGTTATAAAAATGCGCCTAACTCAATAATATCGTTAACACCGACCAGGACCCGAAGAATTAACGACTTTATAAATTGTTGCATTGCAGTGATGATTTGATAACAATAATAACGTTGAGTGGGATCGGAACGAAACACGTGTTCGGTCGGTAGTGCGTAAAACCAATTACAATAAAACAAATCCAGAAGGTGCAAAGATTAACTATGTCGTTATTTGAATATAATATTTTATTGGTGTTTTTGTTTGTATATTGTGTGAATGCGTGAGCGAGCAAAACTGGGCTACCTTGTGAGTATAAGAACTATATTAGCAATGTAAGAGGTATTTAATCTTCTCAATACATGTTTTGTTCTTGTGTGTTGTGGAGTAAGGAGGTGCTTGTTTCAGTAAGTAAAGTGTTCATTTTATAACAAAAAACCTGTTAGTCTAAGTTATTTCGTCATTACCACTTTCTCATTTCTGTGTTAAAAAATTCGTCTAACGAACCGGAATCTGTCTGAATTATTAATTGGGTGGGGTCAGATTGCTAAATTGTCCGTTTTATTAAGGTAAAGTGTAAAGGTCTCCATATCTGTCCTTTAAAGATATAGGTGGCGACTCTGGGCTTCTGATAAAATTTCCGCAGCAGGTAAGTAATTTAAGTCCTGGTAGTGGATGTGATGTATTAAATAAATTTCGGCTTTTCTCTTTTAATTGTTACAAATGTCGACGCGCTGCCAGGATTTTCGTTTAATTGTAATTTTATACGAGATAGACCTATTTTAATACACAGAAAATAGGATGTGGTAATGACGAATGTATAAAAATTATATCGCACATATTTACATAGGTTATGTTTGTGTTAGTAAGATATACAGTTTTGTTAGGTATTTTGATTTTACAATAATAGTGGTTTTTTATACATAATAAGTGTTATAGAAATAAATTTTAAATATGGGGGAAGTACAAGATAACGAAATAATAAAAATGATGCAGATGTTTTTTAATCAACAATTTAGTAAACTGGATGAGAAATTTAGCGAACAGAAAAACGAAATTAGAAATATCCAAAATAATCTTAACATGCAATTTGATGAAGTGAAAAAAGAAATTCAAGAACAAGGCTATATTTGTGATAAAAGATTAAGTGAAATAGAGACGCGGTTAGGCGAAATAGAATTAGAAAATGAGAAAGTAATAAACAAATTAAAATCGAACAAAAATGACAGGGTAAGTAGTAGGGGAAATGATAATTTAAATAATGGGTTTACCAGTGATAAAAATGACAATACAAATAAAAATATGGTGTTAGAAAATGATTGGGTAGATGTTGAGAGTGATAACGTAATTGTAGAAAGAGTAGAAGTTAATAAGATGTTTGTGTGTGATGAATCAGAGAAAGAGAGTAGAAAGAATTTACAGGTAGAGTGGATGCAGGGGGTAGATTTTTCCCGTAATGTTGTAGTGGGGGGTGAAGAAATGGCTTCACGTGAGTATTTGGAAGAGTATAGGTTTGCAGATAAATTTCCCTTGGTTTTTTGTGCACTTCATAGGTGGTGCCGTAATGATAAGTTAATGTCCCCTGCATATTTTGAGAGAGAGTGTGTAGCTTGGCATGATGGTGAGAAATGTTTTGAGAGAGAGAGAGAAAGAGAGAACTAGAGATATTTAAAGTAAAAAGAAATTATGAAGAATTCGTAGAAAGCTTAGACATAGAGAGAAATAATAGTAATAAGAATGAGTACTTACCTTACAGCGAAACTGAGATAGCAGTAGATAAGGTTAATGATGATAATATAACTCACCTGATTTTAACAGAATATAATAACGGCGACAGGACCATACTCGAGCGTGACCAGGTATATGAGGGAATAATATGGAATAATCATATTAATTCAAATGATGTTGTAGAAGAATATGATATGATAGAGAATAATTATATTGATAATCACGAGATAGTGTATTCAATAGTAAATGACTGGTATAATCATAAGATTAGACTATTATTTGACGATATGGGGTAATTGTGTATTGTTTATTGTTCATGAACATTTAATGATATGAATAATATGGTTTTGAAGTGCATTATCTTATGGAACGATTTGTGGTTGATGATAAGAAATAACAAATAATAAGTTGGACTGTATATCCTTTATGTGTTGATGTCATTATGTTAAGTGTATTTGTGTACTACATTATAGTGTACTATATGTTATGTAAACAATGTGAATATGTAGGAGAAATTGATAACATTAATTATCAATTAAATTGAATTTGCAATTAACCAGTATAAATTAATAATAATTATAAAATTTGACAGACTAATTAAGCGATGAAAATAATTGTGAACTGTTAAATAATTGAAAAATAATTACTTAATTAAGGTCGTATAAAAGAAAGTTTGAGAATGAAGTTAAATGATTTTATGAAATTAAGATTCTATGATGATTGGTAGATGATTAAACAGATAATACGTTCAAATTGAGGTATGTTATTATAAGGGGAGAAGTGATGAATTTTCTAGTGTTATATCAAGGTAAAATGTGGAAAATAGATTTTGGGTGATAATGAAATAAGACAGGTGAGTTAAGTAGAATTAAAGTTGATGGGAGTTAAAGAGAATAAGAATTTTGAAATACTAGTGAAAAACAAAGAGGGTATTTGATATTTTCGGGACACAGTAGTAGTGAGTATATGTAGAGATGAGTAATGTGAATGAGATTTAAACTTATTTGTTGATGATATTTTGTAGTAAGGGTGAGGTGGTAAGGTGTGAGCAACGTGCGGCGTGGCGAGAGACCAGCGTGCGGCGTTGTGGCGGGAATAGAGTAGTTGAGTGAGTGTTTGCCGATATTTTGGAGGGGCATTGGCTTGTATGGGTATAGCCAGGTAGGGAACACACATCCTAGTACAAAGATGAGCGGTGCCAGAGGTAAGTGGAATTAGTGAAAGGTATTTATAATTGAGAGATCGGTGTCATAAGGGGTTAATAGTGGTTGTTAGTAATAAGAAAGGGAGAATTATTAAAATGTCTATTCGATTGAAGGCATAGAGAATACAGGTGTCACCCAGATTAAGCAATGATTGCAATGTGAAGGGTTAGATAGAAAATTCATAGTAGAAAGGTACTCAGAAATATAATGTAACAGGAAGGTTAATAATAAATTTGAATTGCATAGAATCAAATGATAAATAATTGATGGTTAATTAGTAACAGTTCAATTGAAATTAAAATGTAATGTTTATAAGTTTATCAAGATGTAGGGTATGTAGATTTTACCAAGGTTAAATGTGATTGGGTTACTTTAATGTAATAATCGCCATGTTAGTTATAAAGGTATAAATGCCAAGTGGTAAATTAAATTTAAGTATTTAAAGTATTTAAGTCGCCCAAAGTAATGTAGAATGCAATTGTTAAATAAAGAGAGAGATTTATGATAAAGAATATAAAATTTTCATTTTTTTAAACCAGTGACAGAATTTTAGTAAAATTTAAAAATCATGTAAAATTAAGAATTGTTTATTTTAAATAATTTAAATGTCAATTTGGTTATTTATATTAATATTTTGTTTATTTTAAATGTTTTATTTTATTGTTTTGTGTTTCAAATTAGGTTATTGCAGATGTTAAATGTATTTTCGGATAGGGTGTACATAACATATGTAGGTCAAGGGTTTTGGACTTGACCTACTTTCGATCAGCTGATGAGGTCATACACCCACTAAGCTTGTATAGTAGGAAGTCAGTTTTGTCCGTTTGTTTAATCAATTTAAACCAATTTTCCAATAATGTCTAAATATGAAGGAAACATTTAAATAAATTTAAATTTTTTTTTAATTTTAAAATTTTTGGAAATTTTAATTTTTTGAAGGAAAAAAAAAACTGGATTTTTCGCCTGCCAGCGAATGAATATTGTGAGTAATGGTTATTTTATTATGTGTGTACTTAACATGTTTATTTTATTGTTTGATTGTATTGCACTGTATTGTTAGACACTAAGTATTCACCTGTTAGGTTAAGGATGTATTTTGGAAATGTTTAACTTGTCATTTTAAAGAAAACAGAAAACCAGGAAGAGAATTTTTTGAGTATATTAGTTTGAATTTTGAGTTTTTTTTGAATTTTTTGTCAATCTTAAGGAATTTTTATAATTTTTCAATTTTACAATTTGTCAAAGTGTAATATGTAATGTGAGTGTGTGTGAGCCCAGTATCTGCTAAAGGCAGCCCAGCTTGCATAAAAAGGGGAAACATATTGGTGGAGGATCTGGAATAATCTGAGCTAGGGATTGAGGATTCTGGGGGGTAGCATGTTAGAAGGTGAGGTGCGCTGTGGTACTTAGCTGTTCGATTTCTCGGTGTTGGGATCTCTTACGGAGAAGTCCAGTGATCTCGTGCAGGTGAGTCCATAGTCGCTGAGCCAGGGGGGTCGTGTACCCATGCAGATTAAGAACAAGGGGGTTGTTGGCACCAGTTCCTCACCGGTCCTCTTCGGGGTTTGTCGATGAGATTTCTTCTGTTGTGAACAGCAGAATTCTCATCGAGGGGGTATTGTAGCGTGTCAATTTTGGGTCATTTTATTTTTTTTACAGTATGGGGTATTACATTTTATTTATTTCATTTTGTGCGGGAGTCTTATAAAATATTGTGAAACTGTATTATGCGACAACGTTATTTCGGTTACGAAAGAACCCGTGTAGACTCAACAGTATGGTGAAATCAGTAAGCGAAGAATTTACCACCCTAGTTTTCCAAGAACTATGCGAGAGTGTGGCGGAGCTCACCCATGCGTACACCAAGCATGGGCGCCGACCCACGCGCTGGTAAAAACTCAAGATGGCTAAAGTGCCAAAGTATTCATCGTCTTTTCACAGATCTTCTGGAAGTGCTGTTAAACCCCGCCTACTACTAATGACATCAGCAGAGCCGAGGCCAATATCGTCCTCTGGTACCACACATATACCAGCTATAGTCCCTGCATAAACTGGATATGCCTCAACAAATGAGCATGAACGGCGACGAAAACCTGGTGGCAGTGAACCGCCGTTCCTGCCCGCGCAAGCAAGCATGCTGCCCAGTCTACATTAGTCAGAGACGCGACACAGTCAACTGGAAGTCGACTCTATTAACAGACGCTAACAGTTTGGTTTAGGGCCCGGTCGGGGGTGTTATAAAAATGCGCCTAACTCAATAATATCGTTAACACCGACCAGGACCCGAAGAATTAACGACTTTATAAATTGTTGCATTGCAGTGATGATTTGATAACAATAATAACGTTGAGTGGGATCGGAACGAAACACGTGTTCGGTCGGTAGTGCGTAAAACCAATTACAATAAAACAAATCCGGAAGGTGCAAAGATTAACTATGTCGTTATTTGAATATAATATTTTATTGGTGTTTTTGTTTGTATATTGTGTGAATGCGTGAGCGAGCAAAACTGGGCTACCTTGTGAGTATAAGAACTATATTAGCAATGTAAGAGGTATTTAATCTTCTCAATACATGTTTTGTTCTTGTGTGTTGTGGAGTAAGGAGGTGCTTGTTTCAGTAAGTAAAGTGTTCATTTTATAACAAAAAACCTGTTAGTCTAAGTTATTTCGTCATTACCACTTTCTCATTTCTGTGTTAAAAAATTCGTCTAACGAACCGGAATCTGTCTGAATTATTAATTGGGTGGGGTCAGATTGCTAAATTGTCCGTTTTATTAAGGTAAAGTGTAAAGGTCTCCATATCTGTCCTTTAAAGATATAGGTGGCGACTCTGGGCTTCTGATAAAATTTCCGCAGCAGGTAAGTAATTTAAGTCCTGGTAGTGGATGTGATGTATTAAATAAATTTCGGCTTTTCTCTTTTAATTGTTACAAATGTCGACGCGCTGCCAGGATTTTCGTTTAATTGTAATTTTATACGAGATAGACCTATTTTAATACACAGAAAATAGGATGTGGTAATGACGAATGTATAAAAATTATATCGCACATATTTACATAGGTTATGTTTGTGTTAGTAAGATATACAGTTTTGTTAGGTATTTTGATTTTACAATAATAGTGGTTTTTTATACATAATAAGTGTTATAGAAATAAATTTTAAATATGGGGGAAGTACAAGATAACGAAATAATAAAAATGATGCAGATGTTTTTTAATCAACAATTTAGTAAACTGGATGAGAAATTTAGCGAACAGAAAAACGAAATTAGAAATATCCAAAATAATCTTAACATGCAATTTGATGAAGTGAAAAAAGAAATTCAAGAACAAGGCTATATTTGTGATAAAAGATTAAGTGAAATAGAGACGCGGTTAGGCGAAATAGAATTAGAAAATGAGAAAGTAATAAACAAATTAAAATCGAACAAAAATGACAGGGTAAGTAGTAGGGGAAATGATAATTTAAATAATGGGTTTACCAGTGATAAAAATGACAATACAAATAAAAATATGGTGTTAGAAAATGATTGGGTAGATGTTGAGAGTGATAACGTAATTGTAGAAAGAGTAGAAGTTAATAAGATGTTTGTGTGTGATGAATCAGAGAAAGAGAGTAGAAAGAATTTACAGGTAGAGTGGATGCAGGGGGTAGATTTTTCCCGTAATGTTGTAGTGGGGGGTGAAGAAATGGCTTCACGTGAGTATTTGGAAGAGTATAGGTTTGCAGATAAATTTCCCTTGGTTTTTTGTGCACTTCATAGGTGGTGCCGTAATGATAAGTTAATGTCCCCTGCATATTTTGAGAGAGAGTGTGTAGCTTGGCATGATGGTGAGAAATGTTTTGAGAGAGAGAGAGAAAGAGAGAACTAGAGATATTTAAAGTAAAAAGAAATTATGAAGAATTCGTAGAAAGCTTAGACATAGAGAGAAATAATAGTAATAAGAATGAGTACTTACCTTACAGCGAAACTGAGATAGCAGTAGATAAGGTTAATGATGATAATATAACTCACCTGATTTTAACAGAATATAATAACGGCGACAGGACCATACTCGAGCGTGACCAGGTATATGAGGGAATAATATGGAATAATCATATTAATTCAAATGATGTTGTAGAAGAATATGATATGATAGAGAATAATTATATTGATAATCACGAGATAGTGTATTCAATAGTAAATGACTGGTATAATCATAAGATTAGACTATTATTTGACGATATGGGGTAATTGTGTATTGTTTATTGTTCATGAACATTTAATGATATGAATAATATGGTTTTGAAGTGCATTATCTTATGGAACGATTTGTGGTTGATGATAAGAAATAACAAATAATAAGTTGGACTGTATATCCTTTATGTGTTGATGTCATTATGTTAAGTGTATTTGTGTACTACATTATAGTGTACTATATGTTATGTAAACAATGTGAATATGTAGGAGAAATTGATAACATTAATTATCAATTAAATTGAATTTGCAATTAACCAGTATAAATTAATAATAATTATAAAATTTGACAGACTAATTAAGCGATGAAAATAATTGTGAACTGTTAAATAATTGAAAAATAATTACTTAATTAAGGTCGTATAAAAGAAAGTTTGAGAATGAAGTTAAATGATTTTATGAAATTAAGATTCTATGATGATTGGTAGATGATTAAACAGATAATACGTTCAAATTGAGGTATGTTATTATAAGGGGAGAAGTGATGAATTTTCTAGTGTTATATCAAGGTAAAATGTGGAAAATAGATTTTGGGTGATAATGAAATAAGACAGGTGAGTTAAGTAGAATTAAAGTTGATGGGAGTTAAAGAGAATAAGAATTTTGAAATACTAGTGAAAAACAAAGAGGGTATTTGATATTTTCGGGACACAGTAGTAGTGAGTATATGTAGAGATGAGTAATGTGAATGAGATTTAAACTTATTTGTTGATGATATTTTGTAGTAAGGGTGAGGTGGTAAGGTGTGAGCAACGTGCGGCGTGGCGAGAGACCAGCGTGCGGCGTTGTGGCGGGAATAGAGTAGTTGAGTGAGTGTTTGCCGATATTTTGGAGGGGCATTGGCTTGTATGGGTATAGCCAGGTAGGGAACACACATCCTAGTACAAAGATGAGCGGTGCCAGAGGTAAGTGGAATTAGTGAAAGGTATTTATAATTGAGAGATCGGTGTCATAAGGGGTTAATAGTGGTTGTTAGTAATAAGAAAGGGAGAATTATTAAAATGTCTATTCGATTGAAGGCATAGAGAATACAGGTGTCACCCAGATTAAGCAATGATTGCAATGTGAAGGGTTAGATAGAAAATTCATAGTAGAAAGGTACTCAGAAATATAATGTAACAGGAAGGTTAATAATAAATTTGAATTGCATAGAATCAAATGATAAATAATTGATGGTTAATTAGTAACAGTTCAATTGAAATTAAAATGTAATGTTTATAAGTTTATCAAGATGTAGGGTATGTAGATTTTACCAAGGTTAAATGTGATTGGGTTACTTTAATGTAATAATCGCCATGTTAGTTATAAAGGTATAAATGCCAAGTGGTAAATTAAATTTAAGTATTTAAAGTATTTAAGTCGCCCAAAGTAATGTAGAATGCAATTGTTAAATAAAGAGAGAGATTTATGATAAAGAATATAAAATTTTCATTTTTTTAAACCAGTGACAGAATTTTAGTAAAATTTAAAAATCATGTAAAATTAAGAATTGTTTATTTTAAATAATTTAAATGTCAATTTGGTTATTTATATTAATATTTTGTTTATTTTAAATGTTTTATTTTATTGTTTTGTGTTTCAAATTAGGTTATTGCAGATGTTAAATGTATTTTCGGATAGGGTGTACATAACATATGTAGGTCAAGGGTTTTGGACTTGACCTACTTTCGATCAGCTGATGAGGTCATACACCCACTAAGCTTGTATAGTAGGAAGTCAGTTTTGTCCGTTTGTTTAATCAATTTAAACCAATTTTCCAATAATGTCTAAATATGAAGGAAACATTTAAATAAATTTAAATTTTTTTTTAATTTTAAAATTTTTGGAAATTTTAATTTTTTGAAGGAAAAAAAAAACTGGATTTTTCGCCTGCCAGCGAATGAATATTGTGAGTAATGGTTATTTTATTATGTGTGTACTTAACATGTTTATTTTATTGTTTGATTGTATTGCACTGTATTGTTAGACACTAAGTATTCACCTGTTAGGTTAAGGATGTATTTTGGAAATGTTTAACTTGTCATTTTAAAGAAAACAGAAAACCAGGAAGAGAATTTTTTGAGTATATTAGTTTGAATTTTGAGTTTTTTTTGAATTTTTTGTCAATCTTAAGGAATTTTTATAATTTTTCAATTTTACAATTTGTCAAAGTGTAATATGTAATGTGAGTGTGTGTGAGCCCAGTATCTGCTAAAGGCAGCCCAGCTTGCATAAAAAGGGGAAACATATTGGTGGAGGATCTGGAATAATCTGAGCTAGGGATTGAGGATTCTGGGGGGTAGCATGTTAGAAGGTGAGGTGCGCTGTGGTACTTAGCTGTTCGATTTCTCGGTGTTGGGATCTCTTACGGAGAAGTCCAGTGATCTCGTGCAGGTGAGTCCATAGTCGCTGAGCCAGGGGGGTCGTGTACCCATGCAGATTAAGAACAAGGGGGTTGTTGGCACCAGTTCCTCACCGGTCCTCTTCGGGGTTTGTCGATGAGATTTCTTCTGTTGTGAACAGCAGAATTCTCATCGAGGGGGTATTGTAGCGTGTCAATTTTGGGTCATTTTATTTTTTTTACAGTATGGGGTATTACATTTTATTTATTTCATTTTGTGCGGGAGTCTTATAAAATATTGTGAAACTGTATTATGCGACAACGTTATTTCGGTTACGAAAGAACCCGTGTAGACTCAACAGTATGGTGAAATCAGTAAGCGAAGAATTTACCACCCTAGTTTTCCAAGAACTATGCGAGAGTGTGGCGGAGCTCACCCATGCGTACACCAAGCATGGGCGCCGACCCACGCGCTGGTAAAAACTCAAGATGGCTAAAGTGCCAAAGTATTCATCGTCTTTTCACAGATCTTCTGGAAGTGCTGTTAAACCCCGCCTACTACTAATGACATCAGCAGAGCCGAGGCCAATATCGTCCTCTGGTACCACACATATACCAGCTATAGTCCCTGCATAAACTGGATATGCCTCAACAAATGAGCATGAACGGCGACGAAAACCTGGTGGCAGTGAACCGCCGTTCCTGCCCGCGCAAGCAAGCATGCTGCCCAGTCTACATTAGTCAGAGACGCGACACAGTCAACTGGAAGTCGACTCTATTAACAGACGCTAACAGTTTGGTTTAGGGCCCGGTCGGGGGTGTTATAAAAATGCGCCTAACTCAATAATATCGTTAACACCGACCAGGACCCGAAGAATTAACGACTTTATAAATTGTTGCATTGCAGTGATGATTTGATAACAATAATAACGTTGAGTGGGATCGGAACGAAACACGTGTTCGGTCGGTAGTGCGTAAAACCAATTACAATAAAACAAATCCGGAAGGTGCAAAGATTAACTATGTCGTTATTTGAATATAATATTTTATTGGTGTTTTTGTTTGTATATTGTGTGAATGCGTGAGCGAGCAAAACTGGGCTACCTTGTGAGTATAAGAACTATATTAGCAATGTAAGAGGTATTTAATCTTCTCAATACATGTTTTGTTCTTGTGTGTTGTGGAGTAAGGAGGTGCTTGTTTCAGTAAGTAAAGTGTTCATTTTATAACAAAAAACCTGTTAGTCTAAGTTATTTCGTCATTACCACTTTCTCATTTCTGTGTTAAAAAATTCGTCTAACGAACCGGAATCTGTCTGAATTATTAATTGGGTGGGGTCAGATTGCTAAATTGTCCGTTTTATTAAGGTAAAGTGTAAAGGTCTCCATATCTGTCCTTTAAAGATATAGGTGGCGACTCTGGGCTTCTGATAAAATTTCCGCAGCAGGTAAGTAATTTAAGTCCTGGTAGTGGATGTGATGTATTAAATAAATTTCGGCTTTTCTCTTTTAATTGTTACAAATGTCGACGCGCTGCCAGGATTTTCGTTTAATTGTAATTTTATACGAGATAGACCTATTTTAATACACAGAAAATAGGATGTGGTAATGACGAATGTATAAAAATTATATCGCACATATTTACATAGGTTATGTTTGTGTTAGTAAGATATACAGTTTTGTTAGGTATTTTGATTTTACAATAATAGTGGTTTTTTATACATAATAAGTGTTATAGAAATAAATTTTAAATATGGGGGAAGTACAAGATAACGAAATAATAAAAATGATGCAGATGTTTTTTAATCAACAATTTAGTAAACTGGATGAGAAATTTAGCGAACAGAAAAACGAAATTAGAAATATCCAAAATAATCTTAACATGCAATTTGATGAAGTGAAAAAAGAAATTCAAGAACAAGGCTATATTTGTGATAAAAGATTAAGTGAAATAGAGACGCGGTTAGGCGAAATAGAATTAGAAAATGAGAAAGTAATAAACAAATTAAAATCGAACAAAAATGACAGGGTAAGTAGTAGGGGAAATGATAATTTAAATAATGGGTTTACCAGTGATAAAAATGACAATACAAATAAAAATATGGTGTTAGAAAATGATTGGGTAGATGTTGAGAGTGATAACGTAATTGTAGAAAGAGTAGAAGTTAATAAGATGTTTGTGTGTGATGAATCAGAGAAAGAGAGTAGAAAGAATTTACAGGTAGAGTGGATGCAGGGGGTAGATTTTTCCCGTAATGTTGTAGTGGGGGGTGAAGAAATGGCTTCACGTGAGTATTTGGAAGAGTATAGGTTTGCAGATAAATTTCCCTTGGTTTTTTGTGCACTTCATAGGTGGTGCCGTAATGATAAGTTAATGTCCCCTGCTTTTTTTTGAGAGAGAGTGTGTAGCTTGGCATGATGGTGAGAAATGTTTTGAGAGAGAGAGAGAAAGAGAGAACTAGAGATATTTAAAGTAAAAAGAAATTATGAAGAATTCGTAGAAAGCTTAGACATAGAGAGAAATAATAGTAATAAGAATGAGTACTTACCTTACAGCGAAACTGAGATAGCAGTAGATAAGGTTAATGATGATAATATAACTCACCTGATTTTAACAGAATATAATAACGGCGACAGGACCATACTCGAGCGTGACCAGGTATATGAGGGAATAATATGGAATAATCATATTAATTCAAATGATGTTGTAGAAGAATATGATATGATAGAGAATAATTATATTGATAATCACGAGATAGTGTATTCAATAGTAAATGACTGGTATAATCATAAGATTAGACTATTATTTGACGATATGGGGTAATTGTGTATTGTTTATTGTTCATGAACATTTAATGATATGAATAATATGGTTTTGAAGTGCATTATCTTATGGAACGATTTGTGGTTGATGATAAGAAATAACAAATAATAAGTTGGACTGTATATCCTTTATGTGTTGATGTCATTATGTTAAGTGTATTTGTGTACTACATTATAGTGTACTATATGTTATGTAAACAATGTGTATATGTAGGAGAAATTGATAACATTAATTATCAATTAAATTGAATTTGCAATTAACCAGTATAAATTAATAATAATTATAAAATTTGACAGACTAATTAAGCGATGAAAATAATTGTGAACTGTTAAATAATTGAAAAATAATTACTTAATTAAGGTCGTATAAAAGAAAGTTTGAGAATGAAGTTAAATGATTTTATGAAATTAAGATTCTATGATGATTGGTAGATGATTAAACAGATAATACGTTCAAATTGAGGTATGTTATTATAAGGGGAGAAGTGATGAATTTTCTAGTGTTATATCAAGGTAAAATGTGGAAAATAGATTTTGGGTGATAATGAAATAAGACAGGTGAGTTAAGTAGAATTAAAGTTGATGGGAGTTAAAGAGAATAAGAATTTTGAAATACTAGTGAAAAACAAAGAGGGTATTTGATATTTTCGGGACACAGTAGTAGTGAGTATATGTAGAGATGAGTAATGTGAATGAGATTTAAACTTATTTGTTGATGATATTTTGTAGTAAGGGTGAGGTGGTAAGGTGTGAGCAACGTGCGGCGTGGCGAGAGACCAGCGTGCGGCGTTGTGGCGGGAATAGAGTAGTTGAGTGAGTGTTTGCCGATATTTTGGAGGGGCATTGGCTTGTATGGGTATAGCCAGGTAGGGAACACACATCCTAGTACAAAGATGAGCGGTGCCAGAGGTAAGTGGAATTAGTGAAAGGTATTTATAATTGAGAGATCGGTGTCATAAGGGGTTAATAGTGGTTGTTAGTAATAAGAAAGGGAGAATTATTAAAATGTCTATTCGATTGAAGGCATAGAGAATACAGGTGTCACCCAGATTAAGCAATGATTGCAATGTGAAGAGTTAGATAGAAAATTCATAGTAGAAAGGTACTCAGAAATATAATGTAACAGGAAGGTTAATAATAAATTTGAATTGCATAGAATCAAATGATAAATAATTGATGGTTAATTAGTAACAGTTCAATTGAAATTAAAATGTAATGTTTATAAGTTTATCAAGATGTAGGGTATGTAGATTTTACCAAGGTTAAATGTGATTGGGTTACTTTAATGTAATAATCGCCATGTTAGTTATAAAGGTATAAATGCCAAGTGGTAAATTAAATTTAAGTATTTAAAGTATTTAAGTCGCCCAAAGTAATGTAGAATGCAATTGTTAAATAAAGAGAGAGATTTATGATAAAGAATATAAAATTTTCATTTTTTTAAACCAGTGACAGAATTTTAGTAAAATTTAAAAATCATGTAAAATTAAGAATTGTTTATTTTAAATAATTTAAATGTCAATTTGGTTATTTATATTAATATTTTGTTTATTTTAAATGTTTTATTTTATTGTTTTGTGTTTCAAATTAGGTTATTGCAGATGTTAAATGTATTTTCGGATAGGGTGTACATAACATATGTAGGTCAAGGGTTTTGGACTTGACCTACTTTCGATCAGCTGATGAGGTCATACACCCACTAAGCTTGTATAGTAGGAAGTCAGTTTTGTCCGTTTGTTTAATCAATTTAAACCAATTTTCCAATAATGTCTAAATATGAAGGAAACATTTAAATAAATTTAAATTTTTTTTTTAATTTTAAAATTTTTGGAAATTTTAATTTTTTGAAGGAAAAAAAAACTGGATTTTTCGCCTGCCAGCGAATGAATATTGTGAGTAATGGTTATTTTATTATGTGTGTACTTAACATGTTTATTTTATTGTTTGATTGTATTGCACTGTATTGTTAGACACTAAGTATTCACCTGTTAGGTTAAGGATGTATTTTGGAAATGTTTAACTTGTCATTTTAAAGAAAACAGAAAACCAGGAAGAGAATTTTTTGAGTATATTAGTTTGAATTTTGAGTTTTTTTTGAATTTTTTGTCAATCTTAAGGAATTTTTATAATTTTTCAATTTTACAATTTGTCAAAGTGTAATATGTAATGTGAGTGTGTGTGAGCCCAGTATCTGCTAAAGGCAGCCCAGCTTGCATAAAAAGGGGAAACATATTGGTGGAGGATCTGGAATAATCTGAGCTAGGGATTGAGGATTCTGGGGGGTAGCATGTTAGAAGGTGAGGTGCGCTGTGGTACTTAGCTGTTCGATTTCTCGGTGTTGGGATCTCTTACGGAGAAGTCCAGTGATCTCGTGCAGGTGAGTCCATAGTCGCTGAGCCAGGGGGGTCGTGTATCCATGCAGATTAAGAACAAGGGGGTTGTTGGCACCAGTTCCTCACCGGTCCTCTTCGGGGTTTGTCGATGAGATTTCTTCTGTTGTGAACAGCAGAATTCTCATCGAGGGGGTATTGTAGCGTGTCAATTTTGGGTCATTTTATTTTTTTTACAGTATGGGGTATTACATTTTATTTATTTCATTTTGTGCGGGAGTCTTATAAAATATTGTGAAACTGTATTATGCGACAACGTTATTTCGGTTACGAAAGAACCCGTGTAGACTCAACAGTATGGTGAAATCAGTAAGCGAAGAATTTACCACCCTAGTTTTCCAAGAACTATGCGAGAGTGTGGCGGAGCTCACCCATGCGTACACCAAGCATGGGCGCCGACCCACGCGCTGGTAAAAACTCAAGATGGCTAAAGTGCCAAAGTATTCATCGTCTTTTCACAGATCTTCTGGAAGTGCTGTTAAACCCCGCCTACTACTAATGACATCAGCAGAGCCGAGGCCAATATCGTCCTCTGGTACCACACATATACCAGCTATAGTCCCTGCATAAACTGGATATGCCTCAACAAATGAGCATGAACGGCGAGGAAAACCTGGTGGCAGTGAACCGCCGTTCCTGCCCGCGCAAGCAAGCATGCTGCCCAGTCTACATTAGTCAGAGACGCGACACAGTCAACTGGAAGTCGACTCTATTAACAGACGCTAACAGTTTGGTTTAGGGCCCGGTCGGGGGTGTTATAAAAATGCGCCTAACTCAATAATATCGTTAACACCGACCAGGACCCGAAGAATTAACGACTTTATAAATTGTTGCATTGCAGTGATGATTTGATAACAATAATAACGTTGAGTGGGATCGGAACGAAACACGTGTTCGGTCGGTAGTGCGTAAAACCAATTACAATAAAACAAATCCGGAAGGTGCAAAGATTAACTATGTCGTTATTTGAATATAATATTTTATTGGTGTTTTTGTTTGTATATTGTGTGAATGCGTGAGCGAGCAAAACTGGGCTACCTTGTGAGTATAAGAACTATATTAGCAATGTAAGAGGTATTTAATCTTCTCAATACATGTTTTGTTCTTGTGTGTTGTGGAGTAAGGAGGTGCTTGTTTCAGTAAGTAAAGTGTTCATTTTATAACAAAAAACCTGTTAGTCTAAGTTATTTCGTCATTACCACTTTCTCATTTCTGTGTTAAAAAATTCGTCTAACGAACCGGAATCTGTCTGAATTATTAATTGGGTGGGGTCAGATTGCTAAATTGTCCGTTTTATTAAGGTAAAGTGTAAAGGTCTCCATATCTGTCCTTTAAAGATATAGGTGGCGACTCTGGGCTTCTGATAAAATTTCCGCAGCAGGTAAGTAATTTAAGTCCTGGTAGTGGATGTGATGTATTAAATAAATTTCGGCTTTTCTCTTTTAATTGTTACAAATGTCGACGCGCTGCCAGGATTTTCGTTTAATTGTAATTTTATACGAGATAGACCTATTTTAATACACAGAAAATAGGAT